>ML801193.1:209771-222152 GCA_009831015.1 Picea engelmannii
ATTGAATGGTTGTAGGTTAGTATTCTTGCATTTACTTATAAATTTGTTGATTTTAAAACCCTAGGTAGCAAGCACACAAGTAGGTCATTGCTATATGTCCCCTTGTTGAGAAATAATTTTCAGCCATTGAAAAAAGAAGACATCGCCTAGTCGTTGCTACACTTTTGTTTCTTGTTTATAAGCTAGCATTGAAGTTATAGGTTGAAAAGAGGAGACGTCCTAGGCCTAGTTAGACTACACCTAGGGTTTCACCTTCTAGGGTTTGAAGGCCTTGCCTTTGCAACACTTTCTCCCTTAAATTTATACTTTAAGCTAGTTGTTTTGCCAAGTGTATTTAGAGAAGGAGGAAAGAGCACGAGGCCTTGCTTAAGCAACACCAGAGTGAGCCTCTTTCCCCTAGGGTTTTGATTCTAGGACCCTGCCATTGCAGCACCATAGAACCCTACCTTCCAGTCTCTAAGTTTTAATGCTCCCAAGACTTTGTGCCCTTGCTTTTGACTCCACATACCCTAAGGCACTGGTTGAATCTCCAATGTTTAGCCTTTAGTGTGCAAAACCATCTTTTACCCTAAATTCAAAACCCTAACTAACATCACTAACAAAATAAAGGCTGACGTCATAGTGAATATCTCATCTTGACGCAACAAAGGTGTAATAATAAGCAATTGAATGACGGCGTCAAGCATTTACTGAACAAATTATTGATTGGATATACTATAGGCTTGATCATTTGGTAGATATTGATGAATTAATGATCTTTCATAGGCTAAATAACAGAACGTTGACTTTCATCTTGTATCTATTTCATTGCTTATTGAATTAAATCGGATAGTTAAAGAAGTACTAACCCTTTGAGTTATAGCCTGCAATATACATATTGTCTTGTTATTATCTTGTTCCGGGAAGGTGTTTTCAATAGGGCCTACACTTCTTTTATTGGCTGATTAGCCGGACTATCTGATACTGGTGGTAACCTGAGAGGAGGGAAAGCTTAACACTTGACCTTGTATCCTTCGCCTCTTCAAACCCCAGGTTACCGGGGACGTCTCCCCTGGGCTAACCTCCCTAAATAGAAAGAACCTCCCCATTGAGGTGACAGTGGGTGGGGAAGGTTCCTGTTATGCCAGTTTGTCCTCTATCCTATAGCCTATGACCTAAAATACAAATAGCGCGATAACATTTTGGCGTCGTTGCCAGGGAACATTGAGTCAATCTTCCTCAACGACAAATCCTTTGGTAAGCCTTGCCTCAAAGACCTTTCTCTTACAAGCTTACCTGGCGACTCCACTAAGACATTATTCCCCTATTCTTTGATAGTTTCAGGAAAACTATCTGGCGACTCCACAAACCAAAAGGAGATTCAATAATCCTCCTTTAGCTTTCAGAAGGAAGCCTCCTGCAAATTCACCTATTGTCAAGTCATGCTTTGGAAAGAGACTTCTTTTAAACATGTCTACTTCTCAGACCGATACTACAAACCCAGTCAACAATCAAAGACAATGGTCATCTACTTTGTTCAAGCCATTAGACATGTCATCCATACCTGGCTACCCTAGGCAAATGCCACCCAAATATGAGAAGTGGTTGCCTAAGTTTACCGGCACTGATGCCACTAGTGTCGAAGAGCATATGAGTAAATTTTGGGCATTTTTTCAACTTCACCCCATTAGTGATGATGTTGAGGACTTGGTTATGAAGTTATTCTCTGCTACCCTCTATGATGTTGTAAGATGTTGGTATCTTGGTCTTCCTGATGGAAGCATCAAAACCATGGATAGACTTGAGCAAATCTTCCTCAGAAGGTGGAGTATCAAAGAAGACCCGAACATGCTACTCACCTGACTAAATAGCCTTTCCAAGCATGAGAATGAATCTATTCGGGAATTTCATACCAAATTTGAAGCATTACTCCAACGAATTCCCCCAAGCCACCATCCAAAAGATGATTATCTTATTCACATTTATACTAGATCTTTCAGTGGCCAATTAGGGTATCTTCTTAGAGACAGAGACCATCAATCCATTCAAGAAGCCCAAGAGCTCACAACCAAGATAGAAGGAAATCTCCTTTCATCCAAGATTGAGCCATTTCCTAACCCTAGGGGGAGAATAGACACCAAGCAGAAAGTGGTACACAATGCTGAGCCTACTTCGCATCTCTGCACCGGTATCAGTAAGCTACAAGCTTCAGTGGATAGCATCATGAAGAATCAAGAATAAATGATGAACCGAATTGTTAGACTTGAAAATTCCCAGACCCAGGCACCTAGACCTCCATTCAAAGGGCCATTCCAGAAAGGGAACCAAACCTACAAGCCGAAGAATGAAAATGAAGTCCCAAATACTCTGGCCCCTACAAATGTCGTTGATGAAAATCCTTGGTGTCTGGAATGCAATGAAGCACATTGGGAGAATGAGTGCCCTTATAACGCCAGCTAGCAATAAGTCAACAATATTGACTTCTTTTCGAGCTTTCCTCAAATAAATATAACTGATATAGAACATCAGCAAGCCTTGAAGGAAGCAACTAGAGCAACAAGATTAGCAATAATTAACAACTTGGACCAGGAGTCATGAGAAAATCTTAAAAAGCAAGAAGTCCAAGTATACCAGAGAAAGAACCCAAAGAAACCTGCCACTGATCAGCTAAAATCTCCCGAGGTTCTTCCTCCCAAGACGTCCAAAGCTGATAAAATTACCCTTGATTTTGATTTTGAAGGAGCTTTGTCGAAGATGCATGTGAACGTTCCCTTAAAAGAAGCAATTAAGATCCATTCTATTAAATAACGCTTCAATACCTTCTTTTCGGGAACGACTGAGCCTATGGACCCCCCGATTATGCTACAAGCTGACCATTTCAGGATCTAGTATGGTGAAAATCCACTTTTCTTCATGACTCTTATGATGAACAATAAATACCTCAACAATTGCATGTTGGATACAGGTGTTGGTGCAAATATGATGTCTCTTAAAGTCATGCAGCAAATGGGCCTAAAGGTAACCAGGCCTTACAGAAACGTGTGTGGATTTGAATCCAAAGCAATACCCACACATGGTGTAGTCGAAAATGTCGAAGTGTGGTTGAAAGAATTCCCCAAGAAGAACGTTCACATAGATATTATAGTTTTCGATGTCCCGGATGTGTGGGGAATTTTGTTGTCTAGGAAGTTTGGTGCAATGATAAGCGGGTCCCTCGAAATGGATCTCACCTTTTTTCAGTTGCCTTTGAAAGATGGAACAACTAGACGCTTACTCAATGTGTCGATAACTGGAAACCATGTACAAGATGTCGTTCCCTCTATAAATGAGATGCAGAAAGATGTGATACAAACTCTTCAAGAATATTCTCCAAAAGATATGTCATTTGCCACAGAAGAAGACTCTGACCAGATTGAGTGGCCCAAGAAAGAGGAATATCAGCAACTCCTAGATCAGTTTCATAACAAAGAGGTAGGGACGATGAAGATACTAAAAAGAAAAAAGGATAAAGAAGACGTGCAAATCCATCCATCCCGACAGGAAGTTTTTACACTAGAAGCCTACCCACCTCCCTCAGTACAATACACTAGGCTTGTTCAAGGAACAACCAAACACAAGATCTGAAAATACAAGGAGGGGGAGTTGGTATGGATGTGGGATACTCAGAAAGGAGAGCCAACTAATGTAAAAGGAAGTACACAATCATGGCTCAGACCTTTCAAGGTTGGGATGGAATCAGTGGATAACTCGTACTATTTGTCCACCTTGGAAGGAAGAAGGCACCCATTACCCATTAGCAGATGCCTCCTCAAACCCCACCAAGGTGGTGGGACATGACTGTACAGGTAAGTATGAATAGGTAGGCATTTCTCGTGTATTATACCATCTGCATTTCATGTTTGTTTCCTCATATGCATCTTTATTGCTTTATTTCATATGTATACATGTTATATTTTGCGGGGTGGCAATACCACCCCACCTATGTTGTTGATGCATATTTTCGAGTGTGAGCAGGTCTGTAGGTTTATGCCAGAGATGTTGAGGTTCTCATGCGCTCTACGGTGAGCACATGTCCCCGAGTTGGAGCCAGATGTTATCCCCGTTTTCTAGGGATAACTAGGAGATCATGTCTCGAGGCCCATAGGTCCTAGACATGGAGTACCAAGAGCAGGATTGACTTGAAGAAAAATAATAAAACAAGACCTAACCAAGAGGATGGGAGGTCTCATCACGAGCCGGCCCATTATGTTCATAGGTATCTAGCAATATGACGTTGCCATTAACTGGTCACCACGCCGGGGAAATGACCCTTGGTTGCATGGCCAAGGGAAAGGGGGTCTCATCACGAGCTAGCCTTATCATTTCTGCAAAAATACAAATGGGTAACACTGTCAGCTCTAGTCACCACGCCAAGGAAGTGTCCTCTGGTCAGACCGTGAAGCAAAAAGAAATAAAAGATAATAAATAAAAGAAAGAACAAAGGAAATAAAGGGCTTGGAAAGAACTGCATCCATGACAGGTACAACTCGCCTCCTACAAAGACACCCACGGATAATACCTACCCCTGGTCTTCACTGTGTCTAGACATCCTTAGACCATACCACCACATGTTGCATGGATTGAATGATATCCTTTGGAAACTTTCCTCTTCTTGTGGATGCTGGCCCAAGAGGGCACTTTGTCTTTTCTTCGGCTTTGTATAGTAGATCAGTGTAATATCTTTGAGCTATTAGAGGATATGCTAGGGGTTTTATGCATGTATTTGATAAATTTAATGATGAAATATGATTGACATTGCTATGATCCCGAGGACTGATGAGCCCATGGAGGGCGAAGTTTTTGATGTGCAGGACCATGCTCGATGGACAAGTACCAGTGGACCGGTACACATGGGGAGATGATTAGCTCGGACCTCCATGGGGCTGAAGATCCCATTAGATGGTTGTTGGGATGGCAGAGACAGGACAATGTTGTGACGAGCCTTTGCACATGAAGAAAGAAGGACGTTCCACCTAGGACACTTTGGCTGCACCCAGCCTAGGGGGGATCACCCACTTCAGATGGAACATTTTCCTCTTGATGGACAGGACGTCACCCAGGATATCTGGACGTCACCTTGAGCGTGTGGCAGTGTGATGAGGTTATTGGCACGTGTGGCATCTTGGAGGAGCCCTAAAAGGGCTAACGTCTGACTTCTGGATGCTGGATATGCCCAAAAAGGGGCAACGTCTCCCTCAGAAGGGCTTAACGTCCCACCTTTTGCTCATTTTGTGTCTTTTATTTAGCAGTTAATGTAAAAACAATTGTAAATTTTGTAGTTAGCTTTGTCGGCTGTTTTAACGACCTATTTTGTAAATTAAAGGTCACGGATTGATATATATTGAGGATGTTTTTCCCTCATTTGAACATAACACAACTCAGTCTCTTGTGAGATACTATTTCTTGCGCCCTAGTTTGGTATTTTTGGTGTTTTAAAGTGAGGCGCTACTCTTGGAGGAGGATTTCTCTTGGCATTTATGGCATTTATCTCATGGAAGGTTTACAACAAGGGTTTGCATGTGCTTTTCTTCATGATATGTAAGTGTTTTTCCTGCAAAACTTCTTAATTGAATGGTTGCAGGTTAGTATTCTTGCATTTACTTATAAATTTGCTGATTTTAAAACCCTAGGTAGCAAGCACACAAGTAGGTCATTGCTATATGTCCCCTTGTTAAGAAATAATTTTTAGCCATTGAAAAAAGAAGACATAGCCTAGTCGTTGCTACACTTTTCTTTCTTTTTCTGAGCTAGCGTTGAATTTATAGGTTGAAAAGAGGAGACGTCCTAGGCCTAGTTAGACTACACCTAGGGTTTCACCTTCTAGGGTTTGAAGGCCTTGCCTTTGCAACACTTTCTCCCTTAAATTTATACTTTAAGCTAGCTGTTTTTCCAAGTGTATTTAGAGAAGGAGGAAAGAGCATGAGGCCTTTATTAAGCAACACCGAAGTGAGCCTCTTTCCCCTAGGGTTTTGATTCTAGGGCCCTGCCATTGCAACACCATATAACCCTACCTTCTAGTCTCTAAGTTTTAATCCTCCCAAGACTTTGTGCCCTTGCTTTTGACTCCACATACCCTAAGGCACTGGTTGAATCTCCAATGTTGAGCCTTTAGTGTGCAAAACCATATTTTAAAACCCTAAATTCAAAACCCTAACTAACATCACTAACAAAATAAAGGCTGACGTCATAGTGAATATCTCATCTTGACGCAGCAAAGGTGTAATAATAAGAAATTGAATGATGACGTCAAGCATTTACTGAACAAATTATTGATTGGATATACTGTGGGCTTGATCATTTGGTAGATATTGATGAATTAATGATCTTTCATAGGCTAAATAACAGAACATTGACTTTCATCTTGTATCTATTTCATTGCTTAGTGAATTAAATCAGATAGTTAAAGAAGTACTAACCCTTTGAGTTATAGCCTGCAATATACATATTGTCTTGTTATTATCTTGTTCTGGGCAGGTGTTTTCAATAGGGCCTACACTTCTTTTATTGGCTGATTAGCCGAACTATCTGATACTGGTGGTAACCTGAGAGGAGGGAAAACTTAACACTTGACCTTGTATCCTTTTCCTCTTCAAACCCCAGGTTACCGGGGACGTCTCCCCTGGGCTAACCTCCCTAAACAGAAAGAACCTCCCCATCGAGGTGACATTGGGTGGGGAAGGTTCATGTTACACCAGTTTTTCCTCTATCCTATAGCCTGTGACCTAAAATACAAACTGTGTGATAACAGGGCTCAAATATTTAGGACAAAAACATTTTCTTGATTGACAAAAATGGAAGTCAAAACTCTCCTTCTAAAAGTGCAACCAAAACTAATCAAAGATTTTAAGAAGTAAGTTTGGAATGATTATCATGTCCCTCTTTTTTTTTCTACTTCTTCTAAAGTCTATGAAAGAATCTCTTGATGTTTACATTACACATTATGTATCTACCAATTTTGCTTGGCATATTTATCACCTTCCTCAAAAAAAATCATGTAGCATATTTATTATCTTCCTTTTGTGCCAAAGAAAAATTCCATGTAATGATTCCACTAAATATGCCAACATCAATCCATTTTATATTTTATAATCTAATAAAGAAAAGGGTTCATACATGTGAAACTTAAGTCAAATTATGCTAAGAAAGTTGTAGATGTGGTAAATAAATGTAGGTTCATTACTCTATTTGCATGGATGTTTATGGTTGTGTTACCTACCAAATTGTGTTTGATGATAAAATCCCTAATCCACAAGGCACAACCTTAAAGGGAACTACTAGGACGGTCACCACTATCACCTAAGCAACCTATCATCTTCACTTTAGGCTGGCTCTCCTCTGACTCAATGGGGGTATCCCTAGTAGGATTACTAAAGCTCACATACGCTCCAAGAAAGACATGTCAATTAAGCTCCAAGGAGTAGAAGATCCAAAAATCCCACCATGAGTACAAATGAGGAAATGATAGTATTTATATATAGCCTAGATCAACTTTATTTATGATAAAATAATAATATCTCATGTGAAAACCCTAGATATAGCATAGGGAGGAGTTAAGAAATATTTCCTCTAACTAATTTATCAACAATTCATAAAACAATGAAGTGGTCAAACCACGTGTACAAGTCTCCAACAAGCATATGCCCAACAAAGTGGGACGTCCCTATCAAAGAATGAAGAAAATAAGTGAAAGGTGCAACATCTAGCCTCCAAAGGCCTCCAAGTGGATAGATCCACAACCAACTCTTCAAAGTAAAAAATAGAAACCTCCTATATCTACTCCAAGGTGGATGTATATCTCTCCAAGTTGAAATGTCCCAACAAGCAGTGAATAGAAGCTTCCAAGAGTGGACAACCTCAAATAGATGCATAAAGCATGGCCCATGTGGCCTCAAGAGATAAGTCCTCTTCACCATGGGCATATATCAATAATAATCTTCCCAAGTAACCAAAACACTCAAGCCCAAAAGGTGAGGTGTTCCTATAGTGAGTGGTCAAGTTTTGGCGAAATTTATCCCATGACAAATTTAAAAGCACCATAACTGCATTATTTTTTGTTGGAATTTCTATTATCACCACATTTTGGAAATCTAATAGCCACATTACATCAAATGGAACTGATGACTTAAATATGGATACTCTATCAAAAGATATATTCTTCTGAAGCTAAGTTGATCCGAATTATATTCGGAACGAAATGAAAGCAGAGAAATTATAGTGAAATACTCATGAAAATTGTAAAAAACAGAGAAATACAACAATACTTGATTTCTATTAATAAAAGAATTGTAAAGAGACTGTAAAAATATAGAGTGCAAGACTCGATAGAATGGTGGCATCTTTATATCTGAGAAGATATGTGATGGCTATGCTCATTCACAAGAAGATGATTACAATGAGGCTCTGAAGGCCTTTTTTATGTTAAACAGGGATGTCAAAACCCTAGACATCCAAAAACCTAACCCTAGGAGATGAAACACCAAAAGTCATGTGGGCTCTGTTTGGGTAAGTTAGTACATTAAATTCCTAGGGTCGTAACTTTTGCATACAATCTCCATTTTAGGCGTGTGATAGCCCGTTGGAAAGGTTTTTTCGAGAACTATGCATTATGTCATCAAACTCTGACTCCTTCTACAGTTTGACTATGGTGAGCCAAAATAACACCATTTAGGGCCCCAAAACATCTCTGGAAGTACAACAAGATCTGTTGACATGAAAACATACAAAATAAGCCAGTTGGATTATATGGAAGGCCACCGGTATCGACCTGGAAGATGTGTAGGGATTCATACAACCTTGAAAGTGTAGAACCCACACTTACGAAGGAGTACAAAAGAACGTGTTGAACTAAATACTGGAAAAAGGATCCAGTTGGAACAGGTGGGTGGCCACCAATATTCACGTGGATAAATCATCCCCCCTTAGGAAGCAATGGTCTCCACTGCATTGAGTGCCCAAGGAAGAGGGGAAATCATTTTTTGAATCTTGGTGAGCTGCATGCTTTGTTGGAGAAGTTGTGTTGTTTGGTCTGTGGAATATTGTCACAAACTAGTTGTTGGCGGGGTTGAATATGCTCCACCATCCTATTGTCTCTGAGTTTGATGGGACATTGTGTAAGGACCATTGTAGGTGAAGAAACAATATCTTCTTTCTCTTTGACAAATTGTTTTTGCTGGATAAAAGGGGTTGAGGGTGTAGTGGTTGTAGCGATGTTATGTGCATCCTTTGAAGATACTGGGAAGAGGATGAATTTTGCAGTATGAGAGATTATCTTACGACACTGTTTTGGTGGAGAAGTAGTTGAAACTACCTCTGGTATCCGATAGAGCTGACCTCCAAGAGTAATAATGACACTACGGGGTCTAGACTCATAGAAAACATGACATCTCCATATATATGGTAGGCCCAAAACCACATCACAGGCATCAAGAGGGGAAACATCACACACTACCTCATCCTTGAAGGGTTCAATGCCATAGGACAGGCGACACTACTGGCTAACACAAAGATCTCGTCCCTAGAAAATCCACCCAATGGTGTATGGTTGCGAGTGTGGTGTTGTCGAAAACCCCAACTGTTTGATGGCCTTATCTTATATGAGGTTCTTTTGGCTGCCATTATCAACAATGAAATGCAACGGGGTCCCCTTCAACCACATTTGTGAATGGAAGAGTCACTCCCCCTCTTCAGGATCTATTGATTCTTCTAGTTGAATTGTTGTGGTCGCGACAGTGGAAGTGGGGTCTATGTCGATGATCTGTCTATTTTCAATATTTTCTGGATCGAATTCTGAATTAGGGTTCGAATCCATGTCTTTGACCTCGACCACCAATGACTATTTCAAGCAACATTCATCGATGTTGTGCTAGGGGATTTTGTGGAATTCACACCACTTCCCAGTGTCATTCTTCGTTTTCCCTTTACCCCTTTTGTCATGTGTCTTGGACTGGTTGTCTAGAGGTTGTTGGTTAGGGTTGTCTTTACCGTGATTTGGTTGTTGCAGATTTGTAGACCTGAATTCCAATTTGTTCTGGTGTCTAAATTTATGCTCGATTTTGACAGCATATCAATAGGCAGCTCCCAATGATGAGATGTTTAGGAAATCCATTTCAATTTGGATGTACTTGTGCAAAGCCCCACGATATTTCAGAACCAGATGCCACTCGGAGTCCTTGATACCCATCTTGGTGCTCAAAGTATGGAAAGTATTTGTGAACTCTTGCATTTTTTGGCTCTTCTCTTGCTGTAGTGTGGTCCATCTCATGTATTGGTCTTCATAGTTATCAACAACATAGTACTGTACTTTGATCACATCCACAAAAAAATCCTAAGTGGGCTCAACCCCATATATTCCAGCTTCCTCTATGGAACTTTGCTACCAGTAAGTTTCCCACCAATGTTTGACATGGGGGAGAGCCTTGAGGAGTGGAAAGGTGGTATTTTCCCTATCGAATTTTTTTTGAACAAAGAAATAACCTTATAATAGATTTAACCATTTTTCTAGGGCATCCACATCTATCTCACCTTCAAATATGGGAATATCAAAATTAACTTGTACCTTGAAGGGAGAGGTTCCTCCAAAATAACTGCTTGATGAAGATGTGTTTGTTTCTATCGGAAGGCATTGAAGAATGTGTGCAAAATTCTCCATCATTTCGTCCCTCTGTCGCACGAGAGCTTGCTCAAGTAATAGGTTAATAGAATATTTTTCTCTGTCGTTTTTCTTTTTTGCAACCATCGAGGGTTTCTTGGGCGTGCGAGAGTGATTTTCCTCACGAGAGACAAAATCGAGACCCAACTGGCTATACTCGGACCTCGTCGGGGACATGCGCTGAAAAAAATGATCAAAAGAAGCCTACCTTCATACCACTGATCCAAATTATATTCAAAACGGACTAAAAGCATAGAAATTACAATGAAATACTGATGAAAATTGGTAAAAACAGAGAAATACATCAATACTTGATTTCTATTAATGAAAAAGTTGTAAAGAGACTGTAAAAATGCAAGACTCGCTAGAATGTTGGCATCTTTATCTCTGAGAAGAGATGTGACAGTTATGCTCATTCGCAAGAAGATGATTACAATGAGGCTCTGAAGGCCTTTTTTATGTTAAATGGGAATGCCAAAACCCTGGACATCCAAAAACCTAACCTAAGAAGATGAAACACCAAAAGTCATGTGGGCCCTGTTTGGGTTAGTTAGTACATTAACCTCCTCGGGTTGTAAATTTTGTATACGATCTTCGTTTTAGGCACGTGATAGCCCATTGGAAATGTCTTTTTGAGAACTATGCATTACGCCATCAAAATCTGACTCCGTCTATAGTTTGATTGTGGCGAGCCAAAATAACACCGTTTAGGGCCCCAAAACGGTCCTGGAAGTACAAAAAGATGTGTTGACATGAAAACATACAAAATAAGTTAGTTGGATTAGATGGGAAGCCACTAGTATCCACCTGGAAGATGTGTAGGGCTTCAGATAGCCCTGAAAGTGTAGAACCCACAATTACAAAGAAGTACAAAAGAACGTGTTGAACTAAAGACTTGAAAAAGGAGCCAATTGGAACAGGTGGGTGGCCACCAATATCCACCTGGATCATAAGTCTCCCTCAAAATATACAACGAATCACATATCTAGGGCTTGGAACCTCCTAGATCTTCTCCAAGGTGAGATATCCCATCAATAAGCATGATAAAAGGTGAAAAGTAACCTTGAAAGTGGACATCATCCTCAAATCAAGCAAGTGGATACATGATATAAGGCCTCGACATGTGGAATGTCAATAACATTCAACCATCTCCATGAAAAGAAGGGATGGCCCCTTTAACCCAATAATATGCCTCAAAATGTGTGCACAATAATCCCCAAAAAGGAAGTTGTGAAGATACATCAGGATTTGTGAAGATGCCTTAGAAGTTGTGAATTTTCCTTGGGAGTTGTGTCTCCACACAAAAAATATGTAGAGTGACTTCAAGTGATGAATGCAATGTCCACTTAGCTCCAAACTACTAGGGAATTCCACCAAGGGATCCATATATCCTCATATCCAATCATCTAGTAAGGATTGGAGACTAGAACATCACATGATCAAGTGTAATGCTATCTCTCTATGTTAAGGAAGCAATACCAAGAAAAACACCAAAACACCATCAAATCCTCTAGCACATCATCATCCATGTCATCAACAATCCAAGGAACCAAGTGAACACCCTAACCATCCTAAGATCTTTGTGATGAAAATCACAAGGGTAGTGAAAATTGTTTACTAATATAACCCTCATGCAAACCAAGGGGTAATAGGTTGGATATGTGTAAGAAGTGAATAATGATTTTATTCACTTCCTCTTTTTAATCGACATCAAA
>ML801194.1:28154-40752 GCA_009831015.1 Picea engelmannii
CTTAAATCGCCTTTAACAGACTACGATGTCTGAACAATCCAATGTCGCCATTTGTGAGTGAATGAGTGTATGAAAAGATGAAACATGTTTATCTCTGGGAAGATTCTATTTTGCCTCTATTTGGCCAACCAACAAATAAAAAAATGGTGACCAAGAACCCCGTCTTTATCACACTACCAAAATCTTAAACCAACTTGCAGCAATAAAATACTTCCACTTGACAATCAATCGACCAATGTCATGTCCTCCAAGAATATTGGACCTACCATTTGGCAACAATCAATCGACCACTGTCATGTCCTCCAAGAATATTGAACCTACCATTTGGCAATATCCACATTCTTGTGCAGTTCCCACGGATGGGTATTGAGATGAGAGCCAAATTCCTAACATGCAACATTCAAATCTTTGTACATTTCTCACATGATGGGTTTTGGGATGTGAGAGCCGTGTTCTGAAAAATTTATATTCATTACATTTCTTAATTCTTCGGATCGGTAATTAAGTTGACTGTTCCTGCGGGCCACCTTTGGTGTTTGGCCGTGCGTGGACGGATTCGCCTCTGGGCAAGTCGGAACCGCGTGAGTCCACAGGGGTAGAGCACTGTAGGCCAAAATCGGAATAGGTCAGCTGCTACGGTAAGCCCATTTTTCTGCATATGGAGGTGCTGCGGGCCCATAGATATGTGGGTAGAGGAAGCCTCAAAAAGCGAAGGCCGAGCTGTAATGGCTCGGATAGGGTTACGTAACTCGCACACATTTTTCTCCATATGGAGGTGCTGCGGGCCCATAGATATGTGGGTAGAGGAAGCCTCAAAAAGCGAAGGCCGAGCTGTAATGGCTCGGATAGGGTTACGTAACTCGCACAGGAAGGTGAAACCAAAATGTTGTAGTTTAAACTTTCTGAGTTTTGGTTAAAGGAGCAGGGGTTAAAGGACCAAAACTTAAAATAATTGAACAATCTTAAATTTAATTTCAATGGGAAGGGCATATAATCATTAAATCTTTTAGAAATGAAAAGTTATAAATATAAAATTGGGTTAAAGGACCAAAACTTAAAATAATTAAACAACTCTAAATTTAATTTCAATGGGAAGGGCATATAATCATTAAATCTTTTAGAAATGAAAAGTTATAAATATAAAAATAATTATACTTCAATTAAAGTATAAATTAAATAAAAAATTAAAAAATGATGTAAAAATAAAATAGTCTTATTATAAATTTTTACAATCTTAAAAAACTAAACAATAATTATATGAAAATTTTCAATAAAATTTAATAAATAAATAAATATTTTTTTTTTAAAATGGTAGAAAAAGTATAACATTTGTTATTGCGCAAACTGTAGGGGTCTACCTACTATCACCTCATATAAACCCTCCCCTCGCTTTAGTGAAGGAAGAATCCTACAGAAGGGGAAGTCTCAAGTGATCTTAAGGGGAAATGAGATGGAAAGTGAGACTATAGAAGTAATGCCCCTATAGGTCAAGTTGCTAAGTGAAGAGTGGCTTGATAATGAGTCTCGAGGATGAAGGGTTGTTGTCAAAGCCTTGGATACCTCTACCAGAGTGTTACACCTGCCCAAGACAAGACAAATAACCAAGATACAAGCCTAAATGTCAAAGGGACAAGCAAGTGAAGCTTCTTGTCCTAAATTACAGCAATAAACAAATATATATATATATATATATATATATATATAAGCAATTGAATCAATCATTTACTGCAGAAATAATCATCAAAACTATCAAGTAATTATTGGATAATGAAGCATTGAACAAATAGATAATTTTCCAATACTTTAACACGAGTTTTGATGGAGAGTGACTCCAAAAAGATATTTTCAAAACAGCTAAATGGTTGTAGCAAAGATTTGCTAGAACAATAACTTTTACCCCAAGAAACTAGCCAACAACTTGCCCAACAATAGCCAATATCAAGTAGATAAACAATAGTAACTTGCCAACTATTTTCAATGGTAAAAAAGTGAGAAATTAAGCTTGAAAAAGAAAGTTTGCAGCAACCCTAATGGTTGTAGCATAAGTTTTGACCAATCAAAATGTCCTAGTGGCTCAAACAAGCTTAAAGCATAAGGAAAAGTTTCCAACTTAGACAATTACAATATCTCGCGTTTTCATGTATCCCAATGCAATGATTTTGTTTCTCCAATGCAAGAGATTAGTGACTTTAACTATTAGGTTATGGAGTCTTTAAAAATGAAAGAGCTAGGTGTGCTACCCCCTTGGGTGTGTAAGCCCTTTTACTCCCCAAGTTAAGCGAAACTAGTTAAGGAAAACCCCAAGAGGGTGTAAACCATTTTACTCCTCCTAGTATTCCTTTGTGCAACAAATTATTCCAAGATAATTATGATGGGCTTAGAGGGGTGGTATGTCCCCTCCCCAAAAGTTTAAGCAAATTAACCTTGAAACCAAGAAAAGAAGCAATAGCAACAAATATTTCTTACCTAGTCCAAACATTAACAAAATAAACCTCTTTTTAACCAAGAAAATCCACCATAGAACAAGAAATAGACCTCCACTAGATATAGCGCATCATCCATCCATCCAATAGCCAAATCAAAACCATTACAAGAGGCACTGACTAGAGAGATATGTAAAATGCCCAAGTAGGGCGCAAATTTCATCCAAGAGTGCCTTCTCTCAATTGAGAGAGCTATGATGAAAATGAAATGAGGTTGATCTATATTTATATCAACCTCCTAAACATAATTGTCCACATACAAGGGTAAACCACAAAGTAAGGAGCAAAACTTTCATTTACTTTGCCCCTTTTACATAATAATAATATTTAATTCGTAATTTGCACATCAAAGGAACCCTAAAAGTAAGACATTACCCCCCCTATGGCAACTTTTTGGCACTTTGAAGCAAATCGTTGGGTTGAGGATGAATGGGCTAGGCCTCCAAAGGCCATGTGTCCCTACGCCAAGCCTCTTCTCCATGGTCTAAGGCATTCTTCCTTCAGGTCATGCCATCTGTCCTCATTACCACCAAAACCCTAACCCATGTATGATGTCAAGCCCTCTAAGTGTAACGTTTTGGCCTCAAAAAAAACATTGGGCTAGTAGGGGCATGGGTGAGGTCTTCCAAGGTGTCTCTCAAGCCTCCTCTTAGTATCTAGATACTACATATCAAATTTTCTCCTTGTTGCAAGAATGAGGTCATTCTTGTAGCACCAAAAAAATATTCTTCTTACAAGCACAAGTTAAATTAACTCTGGAGACCGAACACTAAGGATGGAGGTCAAATGATGGCCCAGTTTATTATCAAACAAAAAGTCTCTCTAGGAGAATCTAATGCAAATAATGCAGGACCAACAATGTGCATAGCAACCCCATATGATTAGGAATCTGAGAGTTGGGCCTCACTCACTCCAGACAATCTATGTCTTAAAAGGCTTATTGCATATGCTAGAAGTAGTGTTGAGCTATTAACTCGCCTCATTGAAGGGGAGGTACAGGAAGGGTGGAAGTCCTTGTTCTATACACCTTTACAGTGCTATGATGCCTCGATTCTACTTCACAGAGATAAATTGGCCTATCCAAGTCAAATGTTATTTAATGTTGATATTAAGCAAGGATCACTACTTGTGGCCACCCAGGAAGCGAGAATGGATTTATTTTTCCCATATCTTTCTCCGTTGGTGATTAAGAGGGGCTTTCGATGAATGTTGGAACCATCAATGCAAATAAATAACAATTGTTTTCAATTCTCCTCATCATATAGGATATTTCTCACTGAATTCAATTAAAAATTGCCAAGTTTCCAAGTGTCTCTTATAAATTGCAACAGGGATCTCGTGGTTGCATATAAAGAGTTGAGGAACAATGATTTGTTTATGACACTGACACTAGACTCTTCTTGTAAAGTCGAGTTTGGCGTGGAGATTGGCACATTGTTTTTGTAGCTCCTAAAGAATATGTTTGACAGAGTTTTTGATATATTGTGGCGATGTTCATGTTGGCACCTAAAAAGTGCTAATGAAATTTTTTTATTTTTGAAAAGATGTTGATTAAAAACCGTTTTTTAATCAACGTTAGCTAAATTGCTTGTGGGTTAAAATGCAGTTTTCTGGCAAATTAAAAATGGTCTTATAAAACCAATTTTGGCTTATCTGGTCAGTTTTATGCTCTCGGGTTTCTTTTACAAGCTTAATGTTTATTTTATCAAAATCTATTGAACGAAGGCCAATCTCCAAATTTTCTAGCTGTCGAGCATCTGCAGAGATGGACAGGATGGAAAGGCACAATGGTCTGCTTGTTCTTGGCAGCTTACAGGGAGCATGCCATCCCTAGGAGGAGCCAGTGTTAGTATTCAGATACTACATATAAAATTTTCTCCTTGTTGCAAGAATGAGGTCATTCTTGTAGCACCAAAAAAATATTGTTCCTATAAGCACCAACGAAATTGACTCTAGAGACTGAACACCGAGGGCGGAGGTCAAATGATGGCCCAGTTTATTGCCAAACAAAAAGTCTCTCTGGGAGAATCTGGTGCAAATAATGCAGGACCAACAATGTGCATAGCAACCCTATATGATTAGGAATCTGAGAGATGGAATTCACTCACTCCGGACAATCTATGCCTTAAAAGGCTTAGTGCATATGCTAGAAGTAGTGTTGAGCTATTAACTCGCCTTATTGGAGGTGAGGTACATGAAGGGTGGAAATCTTTGTTCTATACACCTTTAGAGTGCTATGATGCCTCGAATCTACTTCACAGAGATAAATTGGCCTATCCAAGTCAAATGTTGTTTAATGTTGATATTACGCAAGGATAACTGCTTGTGGCCACCTAGGAAGCGAGCATGGATTTATTTTCCCCATATCTTTCTCCGTTGGTGATTAAAAGGGACTTTCGATGAATACTGGAACTATCAATGCAAGTAAATAACAATTGTTTTCAATTCTCCTCATCAAACAGGGTATTTCTCACTGAATTCAATCCAAAATTGCCAAGTTTCCAAGTCTCTCTTATCAATTGCAACAGGGATCTCATGGTTGCATATAAAGAGTTGAGGAACAAGGATTAGTTTATGACAGTGACACTGACTCATCTTGTAAAATCGAGTTTGGCGTGGAGATTGGCACATTGTTTCTGTAGCTCCCGGAGAATATGTTTGACAGAGTTTTTGATATATTGTGGCGATGTTCATGTTGGCACTTAAAAAGTGCTAATGAAATTTTTTATTTTAAAAAGTGCTGATGAAATTTTTTATTTTTGAAAGGATGCTGATTAAAAACCGTTTTTTAATCGGCGTTTGCTAAATTGCTTGTGGGTTAAAATGCAGTTTTCTGGCAAATTAAAGGCTTATCTGGTCAGTTTTATGCTCTCGGGTTTCTTTTACAAGCTTAATGTTTCTTTTAGCAAAATCTATTGGCCGAGGGCCAATCTCCAAATTTTCTAGCTGTCGAGCACCTGCAATCAACACAACACGGGTTAGCATCCACCACAACACACAAAACAAGTCAGAGCCTAGCGCCCAAGCGCCAAGCCACATGGAGGAGGAACCCACGAGAGGAACTTGCTTTGCTCTACGCGTCGATAATACATATGAACGTTGACATATTTAAATAGCCACAAAGTGCTTCTTCCCTACAATGTAGGATAAAGTCTCATACGCAGGACAAAAAGGGTGAAATCAATCCACGAAGCGCCAAGGTAAAACGCCAGTTGCTCGGGCCTGAAATCCTAGTGTCCAAGACGCTTACAGGTGTTGATTGCATGTGAAAAACCAGATATTAAGCGGGAATGTTATCTCTGTCCTGTAAAAAGATGACATCTTAAACACACAAACAAAGCGATTTCTCCAGATTGATGACATAGGGCGCGCATTTGAAAAGCCCTCGAGTTCAGGTGCCCAACGCCCGAGCATCCAGATCTTAAATAGAGGATATGAAAGTGCTGATAAGATGCTATCCTAGCGCAGGTGTTCGAAGGATTGACCCAGTTCCTGTTAGATCGAGGAGGATGGAGATTTTGCGTACAGGTGTGCCAGCAGGATGCATCTGTGTCGGATGCCAATGTTGACCTGCGACCAAGTATCAAGCACTGTAGCTGTCAAATATTTGTAGTTGTTCAGGGTATGCTTAAGAAGGATACGATGACTGTCATGAGTACCATCATCAGAAACATGGCATTCAAACTTGGAGCATGTGGTAACTTGAATAGAAATGCTCTAGTTCTTGCAGCACCATATGCGAATAGAAAAGATTGTTTTTCAGCTGAACCATGATGTTGAATTAGGTAGTCAAAGAAATATTATAATTTTAAAAGATTGGCTTCAGAGGCATATTTCCTGTAAATCGGTTTTCACTGGTGACATCTTCAGGAACAAAGCAGCAAGACGATGAACTTCGGATTGTCGAGGACCTCATTAATTGGCATGGCAATAATTGCAAGTTTTGTTTTTTAGGGAATGCGATTTGAAGGAAAAAGAGATGAGGCTCGTGCAAGGTTTGTATTATGATCGGAGAAATCAATAGGAAGCCTTTGACAGATGTAGTCTTTGAGTCCTTCACTAAAGTGCAGGATGAGGGTTAACTCAATCTTTTTCACACCAGAGTTTCGGATCTAAAGATATCTCCAGCATTTGAAGAGGCTCAGCCAGAATAAGCAATTTCATGCAATTTTTAGCAGATGGCAGTTGTGGATTCCCGATTTAATGACAAATTCTTATGGGTCAGTTTGACATTGAGCATTAATCACTCTCTTCCAGTTGTATGGTACTTATTTCCAGATTTGGAGGGAAAACATTCCGAGAAAATAGCAGTCAGAACATCAAACTCATTATCAGTTCAAGAAGATCTCAATGAGTATTTTGAGGTAGATAATTGCTAAACCCGAATCAAGCAGTGATTCCAGGATTCGAAGATAATTTAAACTCTAAATGTAGAGGAGGAATGCACAGGGGGAGACAGCAATTAGAAGGAAAGCAGAGGAGTAGTGGAATCAACCAATTCATGACTCCAACTTCCAGCATTCGACATATATTGCAGCTATTTTGAGTTTTAGTTTATATTTTGTGATTTTTTATGTAGTGACTCCACAATCAATTACTATATTTTTAGTAAGGCATATCATTTGTAATCAAGGTGTAATTACAACTCTAGGGAGAAGGGAGAAGGTTCGATCCATGGAAGAGTTATATATAGCAAGACTTCATATGTATTTAAAGGGGAGAGAGGGGTTTTCTCCAAGACCGGAGAGAAGTTCATGAGGCAAATTTATGTGGATACATGAATGTAAGCATGAAGGCATGATTGTTCTGAAAGCATCTCTGCCATTGAGGATCTATGAGAGTTAGTTTATCAGTTTGTTTATATCTTTTATTTCTTCTTACTCGAACAAAATAAAATGCAGTTTTTTGAGAATCAAAGCCTGTCATTGATTAATAGATGGATTAATAGATCTATGGGCAGCAGAGACTTTGCCTATTTATCATTGTATTATTCAAGTATCTTGATTAGTTCATTTGACTAAAAGGATTTTTCGTTTGATGAACTTTCTGCTTTATGTTTTCTTCCCCATTCTTGTATCTACACAACCTTTGTCTGATAAACAGCTTGAGTGCCTTCAATCTTTAGGTTGCATTGATTCCATGCCCAATGAAATCATCTTGTAGACAATTTGTTCTTGTATCTACACAACCTTTGTCTGATAAACAGCTTGAGTGCCTTCAATCTTTAGGTTGCATTGACTCCATGCCCAATGAAATCATCTTGTAGACAATTTGTTGCCTTGTTCTCTCTTGTTATTTTGGTTAATCCACTTGCATATAAACATATTTACACACCCATGTTCAAATGTTTCTAGGCTCACCTCATTTGCAATTTGAGGGTGACTTCTAGAGCTAACATTTTTGGCGTCATTGTTGGAGACGAAGGAACGAAGACATCTTCTTTGGGAAGAACAACAACAATCAGATCTGCTTATTGATGGTGAACCAGAAGAGGGTACATAATTGATTGCAGATCTTTCACCGTGGCGATTCCACTGTTTGAAGGTTCATAGGCAACTCCACAAGATCCAAGATATCAACAGATGCTTGCATGGCAGCCATTGTGGCTAGAAGGTTTG
Source organism: Picea engelmannii (assembly GCA_009831015.1). Taxonomy (NCBI): domain Eukaryota; kingdom Viridiplantae; phylum Streptophyta; class Pinopsida; order Pinales; family Pinaceae; genus Picea; species Picea engelmannii. Next base: position 36,256 of record ML801194.1, read on the forward strand.
CTCCATTCAATTTTGCTGATATTTTTGGTTTCCCTAATGTTGTTCCCACTATAGATATATGGGGAGACTTCCTTCCACGTTTCAAAGAAATCAAGGAGGATAATCCTTTAGATCACCTTGTCAAGTTCATGAATGCATAGATCAACTAGATCTACATCATGAGGATGTTCGTATGAAGATGTTTTTGTATTCATTAGAGGGCGATGCACGACAATGGTACTGATCTTTTCCTTCGTCAAGCATATCTTCCTTGAGGGAATTCCATGCAGTATTCATCAAGCATTGTAAAAGGTATTATTCTTTTGACACATTTCTTGAGAATTGTTGTGAACAATTTGAATCCTATATTCAGCAGAGGGTAGAGATGATACACCATGTACCTGATGAAAGGTTGCCCCTTGTAAATTGTGAAGACAATTTGAATTGTTCTCATAATGATTTTGATAGTTTTGATGATCATCTGAATGTTTATCCTCATGAACAATTTGCTGCTAATTATCTGTTTGAGGATCAATCGTTAACTGAAAAAACTATTGTTGAAGACCTTACTGTTGATGAGGAAGAACTACCGGTAGCTGTAGATTCATCTTGTCTTGCTTCAAATGTGTCTTATGGTCAAAATTCCAAAGATGATCACGCAACACATATGCACTCTTTCTTTCATTATGGTCGTGAAACAAAGGTCTGTGAATTTCAGATTTCAGGAAACTTTTCAGATCGACCTATCTTTGATGAGTATTCAAATGGAGAAGAGCAGATCCCCACATCAAATTTTGATGACTTGAGTAGCAGCCAGCCGGTGTACGACAGTTACATCAGATTTCAATGATATAAAGGAATTTCAAGAGCATACTCTAAAGCTTTTTTCTTCATCCAATAAGGAACAACATTATGTAGAAATCACTATCTCGGGTCCGTAGAAGACATTGAGCATGATGGGTTTAACATGGTTGAAGATTTCAGATCTTCTTCTCCTTTTGCAGCACCTCATGAACAAAAAACTGGTATCACTTACAGAGTAGAAGAATTAAAGGGTTCTCATGAGCATCCCTTTCAATTCAAGAAGCAGGCAGAGGTAACCTTTAATGGTCATTATTCCACTTCTTTTGTTTTCTGTGATCTGGTGGCCATCTATATGGAGGAATTCATAAATTCAAAGTGTCAGTCCTTGTTTCGTTATAAATCTGAAAATCAAATTTACGATCAAATGCTGATTCTTGTTCTAGTCTTCATTTTGATGAAGCACATACAAAGAGTTTGGCTTGTTAATCAGTTACTTGAATTGTTCTTCTGGAAATTCATAATTACATAACTGAGCAGCTGCACTGATTAAGATTAGGGTCGGGTAAAATAAGCTCGCCATATGAGCATGTAGATTCTTTTCAGTTTGTTGGTTTGCTGCAGTATGTTGTCATTTCAGTAATGTGTGTTCAGAGTTTGAATAAGTTGCAGAGTTTCAGCAGCGGTATGAATGACTCCACTAGTCCAATGGATTAGGCACAACACAAAAAATTGTGGATGTTTACAGAGTAGAAAATTTGCAGGGTCGGATTGCATAGATGGACAGGATGGAAAGGCACAGTGGTCTGCTTGTTCTTGGAAGCTTGTAGGGAGCATGCCATCCCCAGGAGGAGCCATTGTTAGTATCCAGATACTACATATCAAATTTTCTCCTTATTGCAAGAATGAGGTCATTCTTGTAGCACCAAAAAAATATTGTTCCTACAAGCACCAACTAAATTGACTCTGGAGACCGAACACTAAGGACAGAGGTCAAATGATGACCCAGTTTATTGCCAAACAAAAAGTCTCTCTGGAAGAAACTGGTGCAAATAATGCAGGACCAACAATGTGCATAGCAACCCCATATGATTAGGAATCTAAGAGTTGGACCTCACTCACTCCGGACAATCTATGTCTTAAAAGGTTTATTGCATATGCTAGAAGTAGTGTTGAGCTATTAACTCACCTCATTGGAGGGGAGGTACAGGAAGGGTGGAAGTCCTTGTTCTATACACCTTTACAGTGCTATGATGCCTTGATTCTACTTCACATAGATAAATTGGCCTATCCAAGTCAAATATTGTATGATGCCTCGATTCTACTTCACATAGATAAATTGGCCTATCCAAGTCAAATATTGTTTAATGCTGATATTAAGCAAGGATCACTGCTTGTGGCAACCCACAAAGCGAGCATGGATTTCTTTTCCCCATATCTTTCTCCGTTGGTGATTAAGAGGGGTTTTCGACGAATACTGGAACCATCACCTCAAATAAATAACAGTTGTTTTCAATTCTCCTTATCATACAGGATATTTCTCACTGAATTCAATCCAAAATTGCCAAGTTTCCAAGTGTCTCTTATCAATTGCAAGAGGGAACTAGTGGTTGCATAGAGAGAGTTGAGGAACAAGGATTTGTTTATGAGACTGACACTAGATTCTTCTTGTAAAGTCGAGTTTGGCGTGGAGATTGGCACATTGTTTCTATAGCTGGCGGAGAATATGTTTGACAGAGTTTTTGATATATTGTGGTGATGTTCGTGTTGGCACCTAAAAAGTGCTAATGAAATTTTTTTATTTTTGAAAGGATGCTGATTAAAAACCGCTTTTTAATTGGCGTTAGCTAAATTGCTTGTGGGTTAAAATGCAGTTTTCTAGCAAATTAAAAATGGTCTTATAAAACCAATTTTGGCTTATCTGGTCAGTTTTCTCTCGGGTTTCTTTTACAAGCTTAATGTTTATTGTAGCAAAATCTATTGGCCGAGGGCCAATCTCCAAATTTTCTAGTAGTCAAGCACCTTCAATCAACACAACACGGGTTAGCATCAACCACAACACACAACACAAGTCGGAGCCTAGCGCCCAAGCGCCAAGTCACATGGAGGAGGAACCCACGAGGGGACCTTGCTTTGCTCTATGCGTCGATAATACATATGAGCGTTGGCATATTTAAATAGCCACAAAGTGCTTCTGCCTGACAATGTAGGATAAAGTCCCATACGCAGGATAAAAAGTGTGAAGTCAATCCACGAAGCGCCAAGGGAAAACGCCAATTGCTCGGGCCTGAAATCCTAGTGTCCAAGACGCTTACAGGTGTCGATTACATGTGAAAAACCAGATATTAAACGTGAATGTTATCTCTGTCCTGTAAGATGACATCTTAAACACACAAACAAAACGATTTCTCCAGATTGATGACATAGGGCGCGCATTTGAAAAGCCCTCGAGTTCAGGCGCCCAACGCCCGAGCATCCAGATGTTAAATAGAGGATATGAAAGCTGATAAAATGCTTCCCTAGCGCAGGTGTTCGAAGGATTGACCCAGTTCATGTTAGATCGACGAGGATGGAGATTTTGCGTACAGTTGTGCCAGCAGGATGCATCTGTGTCGGATGCCAATGTTGACCTGCGACCAAGTATCAAACACGGTAGCTGTCAAATATTTGTAGTTGTTCAGGGTATGCTTAAGAAGGATATGAAGATTGTCATGAGTACCATCATCAAAAACATGGCATTCAAACTTGGAGCATGTGGTAGCTTGAATAGAAACGTTCTAGTTCCTGCAACACCATATGCGAATAGAAAAGATTGTTTTTCAGATGAACCATGATGTTGAATTAGGTAGTCAAAGAAATATTATACTTTTAAAAGATTGGCTTCAGAGGCATATTTCCTGTAAATCGGTTTTCACTGGTGACATCTTCAGGAACAAAGCAGCAAGACGATGAACTTCAGATTGTCGAGGACCTCATTAATTGCCATGACAATAATTGCAAGTTTTGTTTTTTAAGGAATGCGATTTGAAGGAAAAAGAGATGAGGCTCGTGTAAGGTTTGTATTATGATTGGAGAAATCAATAGGAAGCCTTTGACAGATGTAGTCTTTGAGTCCTTCACTAAAGTGCAGGATGAGGGTTTAGTCAATCTTTTTCACACCAGAGTTTCGGATCTAAAGATATCTCCAGCATTTGAAGAGGATCAGTCAGAATAAGCAATTTCATGCAATTTTTAGTAGATGGCAGTTGCGGGTTCCCGATTTAATGACAAATTCTTAGGGGTCATTTTGATATTGAGCATTAATCACTCTCTTCCGGTTGTATGGTACTTATTTCCAGATTTGGAGGGAAAACATTCCGAGAAAATAGCAGTCAGAACATCAAACTCATTATCAGTTCAAGAAATCTCAATGAGTATTTTGAGGTAGATAATTGCTAAACCCTAATCAAGCAGTGATTCCAGGATTCGAAGATAATTTAAACTCTAAATGTAGAGGAGGAATGCACAGGTGGCAGAAAACAATTAGAAGGAAAGCAGAGGAGTAGTGGAATCAACTAATTCATGACTCCAACTTCTAGCATTCGACATATATTGCAGCTATTTTGAGTTTTAGTTTATTTTTTGTGATTTTTTATGTAGTGACTCAGCAATCAGTTACTATATTTTTAGTATAGCATATCATTTGTAATCAAGGCGTAATTAGAACTCTAGGGAGAA
>ML801194.1:62767-76139 GCA_009831015.1 Picea engelmannii
TCGACCTTTTTCACAAGGTCCATTCACATCACACATGCACATTTTTGAGTTTGCCACAATTCTTAGCCAGTATAATTATTTTTACAGACTGGGGGGAAACAGGGTGTTACAATTCCCTCCCCCTTAAAGGAACTACATCCTCGATGTTCTATCTATCAACATGACATGCATGTACAGATGTAAACAAAATCAGATATGTTTGTTTCATGGCATCCTCCATTTCCCATGTAGACTCATCTGGGCCAAAATGTCTCCACTGCACCTTGACTTGTGCAATGGTTCGATTCCGGAGCGGGATTTCCTTTCTGTTCAGTATGCACTGAGGTTCTGGTAGGAATTCTCCCTCCGGTTCCACCTGGATCATAGACCAATCAATTATATGGTTAGCATCATGTACATATTTATTCAATAATGAAACATGGAAAACATTGTGTGCTTTCACGGTGGGAGGAAGTGCTAGCCTATAGGCTACAGGTCCCACTCTATCTAGAACCTCAAAGGGTCCACAATACCGAGGTGCCAACTTGGCACAAGCTCTCATTTTCAGGGAACTCTTCCCGGGCCTAACTCTAAGATATACATGGTCTCCCTTCTTGAACTCTCTTGGAGTTCTCTTTTGGTCGGCATAACATTTCTGCCGGTTCTGAGCGACCTTCAGGTTTTGTTTTATCTGAGTCACTTGCTGTTCCTTTTCTTTCAACATGTCGGGTCCAAAATAAATTATGTTTACGGGATTACTCCAATTGACTGGAGTATTACACGGCCTACCATAGAGGACTTCAAACGGACTCATCTTTAGGGATTCTTGGTAGCCGTCGTTGTAGGTGAATTCCACTAGTGGCAGGTAGTCTTCCCACTTCTTGGGTTGATGCATTATATGCATTCTTAACATGTCTTATAGTATTTGGTTCACTCTTTCTGTCTGTCTGTCCGTTTGAGGGTGAAAAGCGGTGCTAAACAACAACTTGGTCTCTAAACCAACCATCAGTGATTTCCAAAAGTTGGAAGTAAATTTTGTGTCTCTGTCGGACACGATCTTTTCGGCATACCATGCAGTCTGAATATCTCCTTCATGAATATCTAGGTGATATCTAGTGCTTTGTACGTTGATTTGACGGGGATGAAATGAGTAGAATTGCTCAATTTATCCACCACCACCATAATGGCGTCATTTTTTTTGGTTGAGGTTGGTAATCCAGTGATGAAATCCACGGAGATGGTTTCCCATTTCCATTCTTGGATTAGTAAAGGTTGCAATAAACTTACTGGGTGTCGATGTTCTGCTTTAACCTGTTTCCACTCTATGCATTTGGCCAAGTATTCGACTATGTCTTTCTTCAATCCAGGCCAATAAAATTGTTTCCTCGTGGTAATGATCATCTTTTGGTATCCTAGATGACCATTATATGGTCTTTTGTGTAGTTCATCCATAATGAACCTCTTCAAGTCGTCACAATTTGGAATGTACAATCTGCTTCTGTAAGTGAGCAGACCTCCTTCGGTCATCTGGTAGCCTTCATATTTTACCCCGGTGGGATCTTCCTATAGGTATGAGGTCACGGCCTGGACAATTGGATCTGTCTCTTATGCATTTCTGACTCTTTCCTTGACATCCGTCTCACAGGTGCTCGCCGCTGCCAAGTGAATTGTTTTCATGCTTCTGCTAAGGGCATCAACCACCCTATTTTCTTTTCCTTTAATGTGTTTGATTTCGAAATCAAATTCGCTAAGGAGGGCCATCCATCGAGATTGTCTGGCATTGAGCTTCGGTTGGTCAAACAAATATCGCAATCCACAATGATCTGTCATAAGTACAAGTTTCCTTCCTAGGAGGTAAATGCCTTCACATTTTCAAGGCCTGCACTATGGCGGCCAACTCTAGATCATGAGTCACATAGTTGACTTCATGTTCGTTCAATTTTCGGGATTCATAGCAGACCACATTTCCTCCTTGCATAAGGACTCCTCTGATCCCTTCCTTGCAGGCATTTGTGCACACAAGGAAATCTGCTTCGGGGTCAGTGATTTTCAGCATGGGTGCGTGGGTCAGTATATGTTTCAGGGTTTGAAATCTCTCTTCACATTTTTGTGTCCATGCGAATTTTGTCCCCTTTTTCTGGAGGGAAGTGATTGGACAACTAATCTTGGAGAATCCTTTTATAAATCTCCTATAGTATCCTGCTAATCCCATAAAGGATCTGATATCCGAAACATCCTTTGGGGTAGGCCATTCCATTATAGACCTGATCTTGTCAGGGTCTATTGCTACTCCTTCTTCCGATAAAACATGGCCCAAGTAATGTATTTGCTTCTGGAAGAAGTCACACTTGTCGAATTTGGCATAGAGTTGATGCTCTCTTAGCACTTGTAGAACAAGTCTAAGATGTTCTTGATGCTCTTCTCTATTCTTGGAATAAATTAATATATCGTCAATAAAAAACAACACAAATTTGTCTAGGAATTTGCTGAGTACATTGTTCATCAAGCACATGAAAGTGGCAGGGGCATTGGTTAACCCAAATGGCACTACCACAAACTCATAGTGACCATACCGTGTTCGGAAAGCAATTTTATGGATGTCTTCACCCTTGATTCAGACTTGATGGTATCCCGACCTCAAGTCAATCTTTGAGAAAATAGACGCACCTCCCAATTGATCGAATAGGTCATCGATCCTGGGTAAGAGGTACTTGTTCTTTATGGTTACCTTATTGAGTTGTCCATAATCTATACACAGTCTAAGGGTACTGTCCTTCTTTTTCACAAACATGACTAGTGCTCCCCATGGAGACATGCTGGGTCGAATATAGCCCTTGTCCATCATTTCTTTTAATTGCAATTTGAGTTCAACTAACTCGGGTGTGCTCATCCGGTAGGGTGTCCTAGACACCAGCATCGCTCCCGGTGCAAGTTCTACTAAGAATTCTATGTCCCTTTTGGGAGGTAGACCCGATACCTCTTCCGGAAATACATCTCTATATTTTCTCACGGTAGGGTGGTCTTCAAGGCTTGGTTTGTCTCCTTCAATTGTTTTCAACATCTGTATTGCATACAGGGGACATCCTTTTTGGCAATACTTTCTCATTTGTAGAGTTGATATTTTTCTCACCGAGACATGTTTTCGGATCCCTTGAAGGGTTATCCTTTTCCCTTTTTTACTTACACATTTTAAGGTTTTATGGCAACAGTCCAATCTGGCTTTATGGGCGGCTAGCCAGTCCATACCAATCAACAGATCATACAATCCCAGGGGCAATATGTTAAGGGTTACTTGGGTGGGGAATTCACCCAACATCAATTGGCAGGCTGACACGACATCTGCTACCCTTCTTTTGGTGCCAGTGGCTAACTGTACCAACCATGGCTTGGTGTTTTTGTGTGGCTATAGTTTACACTTATCAATAGCCTTAGGGGATATATAACTAATATTTGAACTAGGGTCAATCAAAATAAACACTAGATGGTTGGAAATCATACCTTCTATTTCCACCACTGAAGCTTGGTGGTCAACTTGGTTATTATCTAAGGCTGCATAAATTTGCGGCACATTCCTGGCCACATCATTGACGGTAGTAGCTTCCTGGATGTTATAAATTCTCCGACTATTATATTGTCGGTGTGGACAGTCTCTCAGGAGATGTTCTTCTCTGCAACCCCAACATTTCAGAGGTTCTCTCTTTGTGTTATCAACCTTCACTGGTATAGGTCCAGAAGTTTTATTTCCGCCCAACGAGGGAAAGTTCTGCAAGTGTACACTTTGGGCTGGGAAGCTCATTCTTAGGTTCTTCTTATAGTTCTTAAATCCTGGGGAATTAATCCCCTTTTTCTGAAATCTCTAACTACTCTTCTGTTTCCAGTCTTCACGAGGCTCTGCCTGATGTCCAAATTGTTTATGACAATATGCCGCCTTTCAGATAATGCCTTCTAGGGTCTTTGGCTCATCAAATTCAATTCTGTTTCAGTAGTCCTTGGATAGTCCATTGATGAAGCATTGCACCTTTGCCTTTTTTGTTTTTATATAAGGTACATACCTCAACAAATCGAGGAATTTGTTGACATATTCCTCTATAGTGAGTTGCCCTAGTTTGAGCTCATAAAATCCATTAGTTTTCTCATCGAAATATTTTTTCGACAGATACTTTTTCCGAAAGTATTTCTCAAAATGTTCCCAAGACAGGTTGTCTTCGCGAACTCCTTTCACGTTCTTAAGGTCTACCCACCAAATGGAAGCCTTTCCATTCAAGTTGAAGGTGGCCACTTGGGCCTTCAAATTTTCTGAGAAGTCATGGACTCTGAAATACTTCTTTAGTCCAAGCAGCCAGGCCTCTGCTTCCTCTCCCTTCTTTATTTCACCATCGAAGGAGGGTGGTTTGGCCTTTCTAAATTCTTCGAATTTATGACCCTTGGAAATCTTTTGCTTCTTTTGTTTTCTTCGGGGACAGGAACTGGTTTTGCTGCTAGAAGAGCCCTCCAAATCGCCAGCTTCCTTCTTAGAGGAATCGTCCGGCACTGGTGCTTTTCCTCTGGGGTGGACCTTTCTCTAGGTGCTCCTCTCAGTGTGGCCGCTAATATGGCCATGTTTCTGTATCTCAAGTTCATGCTGCATTTTTCGTTGTAGGTCGGATAAGCTCTACAGTAAAACTGCGTTAATTTCTGTTTGTTTCTCTTGTTCTCTCATCATCCTTTCAATGTCAGCCTTGCAGCTTTGTAATTCGACCATGAGACTCCTCACAGTCTCAGCTAGATATGGAGGGGTCCCTACTGCTCTTATTTCGTCAGACTCTTCGTCTCTATTGTGGGAGCCTTTTCCCATATCTTGGTGAGTTACCATTCTATGTGCTTGTAATTTCCCGCGGTTGATCATCCGCTTGGGTGCAAAAGACAAACACTATTTGTTAGTCAAAAATCTATATATATTCATAACCTGCGCATAATTCATAGTTCTTTCACATGCATACACACAATCGGGGTTCTCATTTTCAACTCTGACCTTAGATAAGAGGGTTAAGATAGAGGGTTAATCGTTTTTGGAGTGCTTCGAACGAAGTCTCTGCGCAGCTTGTTCATGAGCCCAAGCAGGCCAAGCGCTATAACCACGCTCTGATACCAATTTGTCACATACCCAGTACGAAATTCAAAAAAACATTCGGCCTTTTTCTTCTCTTCTCCGAGGAACAGAGTTCCCCGAATCCCTACGGGCCTTATACAGGCCCTGTCATACCTTATTCATACCCATATGATCGGCGACTATGACCACAGGTCTTACCGAAAAGGTGCTCCCATCTTTCGTGATTTTGAAAAATCATGATGCATGTATTCCCTTGTTCATTTCGGGGTTCCATCCATCGGAATTTCTCTTCTAGCGAACATGAGGAAATCTGACCTTTGGGAATCCTAGGCACCGAAAAGCCAAAACACCAAAACCATGTGTGCTAATCCATTTTGGGACTTCGCCTATCGGGATTTCACGATATGCGAGGACAAGACCCTTGCCTCTAGACATCCCGGGTGACGAAACACTGTAACATCAAATCCTAGTCATTCTATACTCATTTTGTGGTTTCATACTTCGAGGTTTTGGGATATGCGACGATAGGATATCTCGCACTTAGGTTTCCCATGAGCCGAAACTCCGAAACCTTAACATATGTACATATACAGATAAGGGTCGCTCGACCTATTTCGAGATATTGCAAAATGGGTTTTCGGGATATGCGACGACATGAGGTCTCGCACTTAGGTTTCCCGGGAGCCAAACTCAGGAACACCAAATTCTTAAACATTCTCCACTGTTTCAGGTCTCCTTCATCGGGATTTCACGAGTCAGGGTTCGATACTGACGAATACCTGGGACCCGCACCTGGGTACTCCGGAAGATGAAACACAGAATTATCCTACTTCTCTATTTTCTATCTCTTTGAGATTTCGAAAGTCAGGATTTTAGGGTTTGTGAGTACAGTGGGACTCGCCCTTGGGGATCCCGGGTGCCGAAACACCGAAAGGTCCTCTCTCATTCACACGTTGTCATTTCGAGTTTTCGTGAACCGGGATTTCGGGTCTTGCGAGTACAGGAGAACTCGCACTTAGGTTCCTTGGGTACCGAAGCTCCGAAAACTCATAGCTTACCCATACGCTGGCATATCAGGAGTTCACAAGTCGGGATTTCATGACTCACGAGTACAAGGGGAATACGCCCTTCGGTATTCCGGGTACAGAAATGCCGAAATATCGGGACTTCTCCACATGTTATCATTTCAGGTTTTCATATGTCGGGATTTCAGGAGTAGTGAGGACATGGGTTCTTACCCTCGAGTCTCCCGGGTGCCGAAACGTCGAAACACTTACTGGCCGCCATGTGTACTCTGCATCTGGGCGGTCCATGCATTCCCATGGGTCTTGGGATCGATGGTCCCGATCTCTTCATTGCTTGTGAAGGTTAAAAAGGGGTCAAGGCATTAACACCTGTGTTCCTTCATTCAATTTGACGGTCATAGCAGACCTTAGATTCTCCGAAAGAATCTCATTCGTGCATTTAGCAAGAGGAAGGGTATCTTGGGTACCAAGCCACCGAAAGGTCCTAATTCACCCATATGTTGTCACTTCGGGATTTCGCGGGTCAGGATTTTGGGACTCGCGAGTACAAGAGGACTCGTACCTAGACACCCTTGGGTGCCAAATCTCCGAAATAGCGAAGTCTAAGGATACCATTCTCTCTTGTGCAAGGTTTTAAAACTATGCCATTAAATCCTTTTTCCGGTCCTTGGTAAACTTTTAAAATGGGGTGTCCCTATGGGGAAATCTATCCAAGGCTTCTGTAAGACAATGAAGGGACAAATCTCCTGAAAGCAGACTTATTCATTCAACATAATATATATATATATATATATATATATATATATATATATATATATATATATAACCACATATGGTCATTCCAATACAAGCAGGCATCCACCAGTTGCTGATAAAAAACACCACACAGACAGTCTTATACATAAATCATTCATAATTGCACAGACTATGAGCATACATGTCAGCATATAAATTTTCAGATGCAAGATATAAAACACTTATCAAAAATAACACCAGGGGTGATGCAATTGTTGAGAGAGGTGCTCGTTTCCACCCAAATGTAGGCTCAGTGACTCCAAATGGATTTACCACTAGCCACCCCCGAGCTGAGACCACGATGCTACGAGATTTAGTCTCTATTCGCCAGTTATCGAGAACAAAGGTTACTCCCCTTTTTCTTTGCTATCACTCACTATGTATATTCTCTAGAGTTCTTTCCATTTTCTCTTCTCTTTTCCCCTCGCGTCTGCCCCCAGTCGCACACTCTTTTCTGCCTTTTCTCCTTTTGGCGAGGTTGTGTGTGGCATGATCTTCCTCATGGTGGTCAAGCTCGAGGATTCTACGGATGGGCGGTTCACCCCCATCCATCATTACTCATGAGGATCCCTGTAATGTCCCCAAGGCCGAGCCCTTTATAAACCTAATGTATGAAACAAATTGTACATATGTGTTATAGGCTAGTGAGTCGAGTTGCTATAAGCTGGAAGGCTTATGTGGTTGTTAGGCTAGGAAGCCTAAGTGTTTGAAGGCCAGGAGCCTGTTGTTGTACTTGTATGTATGCAAAATATTTAATAAAATATAAACATCGCCAGGTGCAGACCGACCACGATGAATGAGTGAAGGGGGACTGAGCATCCACAGAGTGGGTAAGGAACTAGGGGCTGGAAGGTGGGAAAGGGGATAAGTGTTGAGTCTAGGGGCTAAGCTTAGGAGGGCTTAAGCCTGGGAATAATATTTTAATATTATTCCAAAAGATATGAGCATCATATGTTTTTATCCTAAGTCCTTTTTGAAGGACACGTGATTTCCCAAGTGGTGGGAGGAAGGCGTGCGGATGGAACGCATGCAGTTTCCAGGGTGACAAGTGTCAACCCTGGTGCATGAAAATAAAACAGACGAAATAAACCGTGAGGGGGGGCTCTCATCCATTCGATCCGACTGTCCGGAGGGGGATCAAGGGAAGCCAGTCTGTAAGGGACCCTCGTGTAATTCTGATACAGAAAAGAAAGCCTGTGTTTGTCCTGAAGAAACCGTGTACACCCCTGTCCAGAGTTGTGGAGTCTGTGTCTGTCTCTGAGAAAACCCGTGTGCGAATTCCTTGAACGGGAAGCCTGTGATGAATTGAGTGGAAGGATATTTGTTATTCGAGGAAGCTGAGCTAGCCTGTGCATGGTGTCCCTGTTCCGAAATCAGGACCGTGAGATCATCGTGTGACTGTTGAACCAGTTCTTGGAAAGCTTGTGTCTGTTTTCCCTGTGTTTGTTGTGGAACGCAGTGCTTGTATGCGTTTGGCATCTTGGCTAGAGTAAGCCTATGTTGAGCTTGTGTATGACTTCTCTTCAGGTGAGGGAGGTGGTTGATGTTGGAAGCGGCAGGTTGTCAGGCTTGCGAGAAACTCTTTCCAGGTGAAAGAGTTCGTTGGGAAGTGTTTTCTTCCAGAGAGTGTCCAGCACCAGCTACGGGCTCTGAGACTTCCTGATCTGGCCTATTGCTGAGACCCATAGGGGGAGGTTAGCACCGATGGACTATGCGTGTGAAGGTGTATACTCCCAGGCAGAACATGCATGTGGGGAATGAGGGTCTGGTAGTAGTGGGCGTAAGATTGCATCTTTGGGAAGAATCCTTCCAGATATTTCTGTGCTGTCTTTTCTGTAACCTCAGTATAGCCTAGGAGTCCTTGCCTTGGGGTGGAGCTCGGTCCTAGCTCAGGGGTGACCCACTATTGAGCCGATGAACAGTGTGGTCTAAGGCTGGGAGGTTCGTGGAAGGCCTGCACTTGGTTGGTGATTTCTACAGTTGTTAAAAGATAAGTATCTGAATTATGCTTTGATCATGTTTTGTATGACTGAGCTGTTTATGTATCATGTTTTTTGTTGTGTATATGAATTATATGATAAGGCTAAATGCTTGTTGAATATAGCAGTAATTCATATGTTTACTCTCAGATTTAAGTGTGTTTAATTGTGTTAAATGCATGTGGTTATATAATTCCAGTATGAGTTATGTAAAATTCCGTGTACAGAATGGTTAAGAGAGGTTTGAAAGCCTCGGTAGTGAAAAGGGTACACTACAAAGTGGTATCAGAGTGAGGTTTCGACACTGAGCCTAGATGGGCCAGTGGAGCGGTCTTTGGACTGAGAATGCGAGGGGAAATTGAGTCAGGAGGACCAATTTCAGACCTTGGTTTGCTCCAAAGCGTCAAGGAGATGCTTGACAAGTTTTTAAGATCAGGAGGTTTAGCGGTGCTGTGAAACCGAAGCTGGTATAGTCTATGACCATAGGGAGACAGGTCTCTAAACCAATGGTGTTAGAACCTTAGGATCCGTTTGGGAGGGAAGGCGAGCCCTTGTGACCGTCGGATCTGGAAAAATTGTGCACAAGGTTTAAAGCCTTTGGATATGGCACAGGGGATTGAAAAATCATGATACGCGAAATCCCGATTGGTTAGGAACGGTCTGAGCTGTCAGATCTCAGTCGGAAAACCCGATAGCCGTTGGATCTGTCGGGAGATACCCGAAGGTTAAATCTTAGTATTTAGGGGCGAAAGCTCCGAATGAGCGAGAGAATATGAGCCGTCAGATCTTGGTCGGGAAACCCGACAGCCGTAGGATCATTCGGGATATGTTTGAGGGTTAAACCTTCGAGACTAGGGGTGAAAGTTCCGAAATAGATCCAGACCGTCCGAAAAACGGAGGATACGTGTCGTGAAATTTTCCATTCCGAAAAATCAGAAATCGTGAAATCGGAGTCACGAAGGAGGTCAGGAATTTTCATGGCAAAAGTCCCGAAGTCCCGAGATTGAATCGAGATCGTCCATTCGTTGTGGACGCGTGGCAGTAATCCAGGCAATCGGGGAAAGTCCTGGTAGAAGAGTCATCCATCGAAAAATCGGGATTCAGAGAATCGAGAATCGCGGGGACAAGAAGTCTATGCATTGTGAAACTTCGAACCCCGAAACCCCGACGAGAGCTTTGAGTACGGTCACGGGGTAGAGGTCACATGGAACTGGGCTTAACCGCGAAGGGTTAAAGAAAAAGGCGCGTCAGCATATCGGGAATCGGGATATCGGAGATCCCGGGAGCAAAGGTTTCGTGCATTGGAAAATCGCGATACGCGATTTCCCGATAAGGCCTAGGAGCGTGGGGCCACACCAACTGTCTGGAGGACAGGTGGAAGATTTTAGTGACAGGAAAAAGGACCGTTGACAGGTCAATGACCGGGACCCATCGGAGGATCGGGAATCAGAGAATCGCGAGTCAGAAGGGTGCGTGCACATTGACGTCGCAAATCTTGAAACCCCGATGGACAACTAGATGGCTGCAGTCATATGGTATGTGGTCACATGGACCATGGTATAGCCGGGAAGGGATAGAGCTGAGAAGAAAGGGGCACGTCGGGATTCAGAGGATCGCGAGTCCCGTGGACAAGACATCGGGGAATTTCAGGGGAAAACCCCGACATAATTGGAGCCGCCCGTTCGGAGGACAGGTGGCTAGGGATAAAGCGTCGTCAGCATATCGGGAGTCTCGAGATTAAGGAGTCAAGGTCTGTTGAACCCTGGAGCTGTGAGAAGAGACCACAGTCATAGATCTCAGATAGGACAGGTGTCAAAGATCTGTAACAAGTCGAAGAATTGGGAAATCAGAATTCCCAGCGTCGAAGGAAACAGGACGTCGAAAGTCTCGAAACCCCGATAAAATCGGGATCGTCCATTGGAGGGATGCCTGGCCATCATCAGCGTTATCGGGAGAGACCCGACAGGGGAGAATCCATTGTAGTTTTTTTCATCGGCGAATCGGTGATTCCGGTGACAAGTGGTTTGCGCACTTTGAAATCGCAATACGCGATTTCCCGATAAGGCCTTGAAGCGTGGGAGCCAACTGTCAGCACAGCAGCAAAGGAGGACAAAACCACAGTAAGGGACAGCTGTCAACATGGCGGCATTTCGATCCCATCGGAGAATCGGGGGTCGCGGGGACGAGGAGTCCATATATTTTGACATTGAAAACCCCGACAGGGTAAGGTTGCGGTCACGAAGATTGGTCACATTGGTCAGGGCTTGGCTTGGAGGGGCAAAGCGCACTGGGGATCGGAGGATCGGGAGTTACGAGTACATGTGCATCGCGACACCATAAACCCCAAAAACCCGATAGAAGGATTGATCACGGTCACGGGCAGTGGTCATATGGTGGGACCTTAGCTAGGGGGGAGGGGCTAATGGAGAAAAGAACCCATCGGGAAAGTTAAGCACAAAACCACGATAAGAAGGTATAAGGCGGTGGCCTTGTGAGCACGGTCATGTGGACTCGGAGCTGAGCTAGGAGGGCCAACATGCAGAGAAAAGGGCGCATCGGTGATCGAAGATTTGGGAGAGTGAGAAGTCTCGACACCAGAGTCAGTGAAACCCCGACGCCCGACAAACAGTCTCCTTTGGGGAAAATTGGTCACAGTCCGGTGAAGGGGCCGAGAAGATAGCCAGAAGCTACAAGGTGGTTAGTGGATGGAGAAACTCGCCACCCTCGGATTCAAAGTAAACGTGGGTTTTTGATCGCAGTTGGTTTTGAACCGTTGGATCGTTTCGTGAATTCGGGGATCGTGAACTTGGAGCGCAAGCCAAATTCTTCGTCACTCCAAGTCCCAAATCGTGAAAGAGATTAAAAAGGGTAGAATCGTACGATGGAGCGCTTCTAGGAAGAAGTGCCGAAAACCCGTGAGCCGTCAGATCCAGCCAACTACGAGGAGGATAATGCTAAGAGTCGTTTAGTACTCGAAAAATTAGGGAAGGTATTGAACCATGGATCTCAAGGAAGATCGAACCATTGATTTCTTTCATCGGGAAGTTGGAAAATCCAAAGTTTGGAAAAACAGAGGAATCGTTCTCGAAAATTCCGAAACGTGAATTGTCGATTCGCGAGGAATTGATTTGGACTGTCAAATCCGGAAAGCTGTGGACCTTGATCTAAGGCAAATGGGGTTCGAGAGTTCAGACCTCGGGAAGAAGGAGGAGAGCTAGTCCTCAAAGTTCGCAAAGGGTAAAGTTCCGTAGCGATTGAAAGTTGGGGTCCCAGGTCATAGCTAGAGGTCACGCTGGTGGAAGTTAAAGGAAGAGCTAGCACGCGCTAGACTCTTGTTTTTGATTTCCAAGATAGAGAGAGTCGAGGGTGACTCATATCTAAACACCCGGTACGTGAAGTCCCGAAATGCCTCCTGGATAGGCGCGTGGTCATAGCCGGTGGCCATGTGGGAGAAACTTGTGCCACCGCTAGTTCTCGCAAGAGAGTTTTCGCGCAAGGCTGGTGGTTTTGTTGCGTGGAGGTTCTAGTAGGAACCCGAAGAGCTGATCCAACTTAGAGAGTTGAAGACCCATTGACTGGGAGGTCAACAGACCCCGTTGAGGTAGGGAAACTACATTGAAGGTACTTAGGGCATGAATAATCATGCACAATGATTACAGTGGAGAGCATAAGAAGATTTAGGAATCCTAGAAGAATGGAATGCTTCTAGGATCCACAAGAAAAAGTGTTAAAGGGAGAAAGAAGTTGTTGCAATTTATAGCAGCAAGTATGTTTTGGCTCGTTTGGACAGCTAGAGGAAAGAATGTTTGCAAGTTGCAAGTGTTGTTGGTAAGGTCATTGCACAATGAAGAAAGCAACAGAGACCTGAAGAGCTGGTTATAAGTCTGATAAAAGAAGCATGAAAGCTTCTACTGCTATCAAATATTCAGGTAGTATAAATTTTAATGGTAGTCATGCAGGTAAGAGTTTTATCACTCTTTTGCATAATTGTTGAAAGGAAATTATGTTAAGAATTTCGTTAGCTAGAACTATGTTATTAAATCACATGATTATATTATTTGAATGCATACCACCGGATGTGGTAAAGGTTGTAGGATTGTGTTAATTCAAATCTTTTTATCTTTTGAATGAACACATCGACATAGTAGAATGTCATGTTAATTTGGTTATGGGGTAATAACCAAAGAATTAAAAGATAAGAATTTGTTACAAGAATGAATGCCAGAAAGCTAGTCATGTATGAGACCAGGACATGGTTGGACATGGCAAGGTACAGATATGGAAAGATTATGAGCCACACCAAGTACTAAAAGCTTCCTACTTTTAAATAAACTTGGGCTGCAACCTTTTTGCTAACACTATTGGACACCGCAGAATTATATTCTTGGTGTAGTGTTCGGGTCGGAAAGGAAGGCATCCAATTAATTGGAAAGATAAGGGGAAGTGTATGAAGATTGTGGCAACACATTGGCCAGAATTCCAACCCATGGATGGTGAGATACATG
>ML801194.1:79735-102420 GCA_009831015.1 Picea engelmannii
ATATATATATATATATATATATATATATATATATATATATATATATATATATATATATATATATATATTCACAATATTATTTACATTCATCGACCTTTTTCACAAGGTCCATTCACATCACACATGCACATTTTTGAGTTTGCCACAGTTCTTGGCCAGTATAATTATTTTTACAGAGTGAGGGGAAACATGGTGTTACACTATGGATGGACACAATTGTGTTCTATTAAATGATATTGTCATTATTTCCTTGAAGACTATCAACAGTGTTGAAAATAATTATCAACCAGATGAATGATGAACATAGATTTCTCAGACAAAAAATGGTTCAGAGCATTTACTCTTCTAGATTAGAAGAATAGCTCTTGTATCACTTTGTGGAGTGAGAATAATGTTTGATTACTCAAATAGAGTATGGTTTCGAGAGATGATGCAGCTGATGACACTGATGATGATGATGCTGCTCATGATCTAGTCATGAGATAGTCTAGACGACTACGTTGATGCTACCGGGTGAATGGTATGTTTTGTGCTCAAGACCATTACTTGTAATACCTCCCTAGCTAGGAGGGAGTGTTGATATTATGGTAGCTGCGGAAGGTATTTACCTCCATGTGTAAACCTAACGAAGATAGAATACTCTGGGAAGCAAGAAGAAACCCTAATGAGTTGCCTAATAACCCTAGAAGACTTGTTGGCTCAAGAAGATAATTTATATTAGGTTATTAGCCTCCAAGAGAAGAAGTCGGCCAAAAGAAATAATATATACTGAACAAACAGATACCCAGAATGAGAAGTCGGCCCAGGTAGTTAGCCAGAATCAGTATAAATGTTGGAGGCCAGTCTTCATTTTGGTAGGCAATCTCAGAATTGCAGAGCAACACTTGTGCGCACTGCAGTGCCCAATTTTTTGCGCAGGTTTGGAGGAGAGATGTCATTGCAGCTGCTCCAGCTAGCAGATCATGTTTGGCTTGGACAATCTCTTGGTTAGGGTTTGGACTATCTAATCAACTCTTGTTGGTGCGCTATCCTTGGGAAAAGGTGCGCTACCCTTTATTTGAATATCTAGCCTAGGGTTTGCTTCTAGAGTGATTCTCTGTCAAGGTTAAGGTGCTCAAAGGGTGGCTTCGGCCTATGGTTGGGTGACAATAGTGATATTGTCAATGGTAAAATGAGCACATCAATTATATTCTAACATGAATCACATTCCAATCAATTACATGATTAGCATCATGTATATATTTCTTAAGCAATGAAACATGAAACACATTATGTACAGTCATCGATGGAGGTAATGCAAGCATATATGCAACTAGCCCAATCCTTTCTAGGATTTCAAATGGCCCACAAAATCTGGTTGCAACCTTCGAACAGTTTCCCAGCTTCAGGGAACTTCTATTGGCTTTTACTTTCAAGAAAACATGGTCACCCACTTTAAACTCTCTGTGAGTTCTGTTCTTATCAGTATAACTCTTCTACCTGTCTTGGGTGGCTTTCAAATTCTGCTTAATCTTCAAAATTTATTCTTCCATTTCCTTGAGAAACTCTGACCCAACTATTTCTCTATCAGCTGGGTTATCCCATCTTACTGGAGTGTTGCACTTTCTGCCATGAAGTGCTTCAAATGGTCTCATCTTCAACGATGCTTGATACCCATTGTTGTAGGCGAATTCTACCAAGTGTAGGTAGTCTTCCCATTTAGATGGTTTGTCCATCACATACATCCTTAACATGTCTTCTATTACTCAATTCACCCTCTCTGTCTGCCCATTAGACTCAGAATGATAAGCAGTGTTGAAATTCAGATTTGTTCCGAATCCTTGTAACAACCCCTTCCAGAACTTTGAGGTAAATTTCGGGTCTCTATCAGACACAATTTTCTTGGGAATACCATGCAATCATGTTATTTCCCTCATAAAAATATCAGCAACATTAGCTTCCTTGTGAGTAGTCTTTAATGGAATAAAATGGGCAGCTTTCGTAATCTTGTCCATCACCACCATGATTGGCAGGACTAGACCTAGGGGGAATGACCCCTTTTCAGTGAAACGCTGGCCTTGGAAGGCCTAGGACGCCACCATATTGACCATGACATCACCCAGCTTCATGGACGCCTTGGGAGGCATATCAGGTAGCATTGGCACATGTGGCAGGTTGGAGAGGCCCAATGAGGGCTAATGTTTTGTCTCCAGGATGCCCAATGTGTCTCAGAAGGGGCTGACATCTCCTTTGAAGGGGATTTTATTTCCTTTTCAGCTTGATTTAGGATTTAGTTTGACAATTTAATGTAAAAACAATATAATTTTGGTATTATGGCCTTGTCGGCCTTTTTATGACCTAAAAAGTAAATTAGGTCATTGATACACTATATATTGAGGGTTTTCACTCTCACTTTTATCATCAACTATCACTCACTCATTAGTGAGGTCTGGTTCTAGCGCCCTATTGGGGTTTTTGGCTGAACTAAGTGATGCGCACTTGTTGAAGGAAGAGATTTTTGGCATTTATGGTGTTTCTCTTGAAGGAAGGTGTTACAACTAGGGTTTGCATGGTTATTTCTTCATGATTTGTAAGTATTTTTCTGCAAAACTTCTTGATTGAATGGTTTTGTTTTGATTTCTTGCATCTATTTATAAATATTGCTGAATCAAAACCCTAGGGGACAAACACACAAGTAGGTCGTTGTCTCATGTCCCCTAATAGAGAAGCCTTAAGCCATTGAAGAGGAAAAATAGAGCCTAGCCATAACTACACTCATTTTTCTTTCTTCCTTATGCTAGCCGTACCCTTTTTAGCCAAGAAGAGTGAGATGTCCCTGGCCTAGGATTACTACACCAGGGCCATATTGTTCTAGGGTTTGTTGATAGGCCTTTCTCTAACAACACCTCCCTCAACAAAACCTCCTGTCTTGGTCTATTTTTTCCTGTTTTTGGGCTAGTCGTTTGCTGGGAGGGAGGAGAGAGCACGAGGCCTTGCTTTTGCAGCACCGGAGTGAGGCTCTCTCCCCTAGGGTTATGCTTTTAAGGCCCTGCTCTAGCAGTACCTTGAAACTTTTCCCTCTGGTCCTTTGAAATCTCTTTCCCTTCAACTCTTGCTTCCATCATTTATTGACTCCTTTAACCCTAAGGCACTGATCTCCAGCCTCCAACGTTGAAGTGAAATCAAATCCAAACACTCTCAAACTTCTTTTAAAACTGAAACCCTAACTACACTAAACCTAACCTACTAACCCTAGAATGTTGATGTCACCCTTGGTTATTTCATCTTGATGCATCAATGTTTCATTTTATAAGCAATTGAATGATAGTTAAAGGCATTTATTAGATGGTGTGTTGATTTAGTGCATTGAATGCCATGTCATTCTAGTATTTATTGAGGAAGTGATATTATTTGCATTGCTACATTGATAAACATTGACTTCGTCAATATTTATTGCCATAATTTCTTATATTGAATATCAGATAGTCACTGATTTATATGAAGTACTAACCAAGATGTGCACGTATTAGTTTCCTTGTTGCTTTGTCTCGAGCAGGTGCTTTTCTTCTTTTTGGTTATACTTTGTTATTGGCAGTTTAGCTGGGACTATCTGCTTTGGTGGTAATCTGTGAAGGGGAAACTTGTCTTTGACCTACTATCCTTTTGCCTCATCAAAACTCCAGGTTACTAGGGACATCTCCCCTGGTCCTAGCCCCCCTAAAGAGAAAGAATCTTCCCATTGTGGTGACATTGGGTGGGATAGGTTCCTATTACGCCAGTTTAACCTACAAATTTCAAGCTTTTATCCTCCCTACAAACTGTGCAATAACATTTTGGCGTTGCTGCCAGGGAACACTGAGTCAATTCTCCTCAAAACGACAAACCTTTCAGTAAGCCTTTCCTCAGAGCCTTATCTTACAAATCTTACGTAGCGATTCCATTAAGGTGTTTTCCCTTTCTTTGATATTTTCAAGTAAATTATCTGGCCACTCTGCCACAAACAAAGAGGTTTAATAATCCTCCTTTGTCCTTCAGAAGGAAGCCTCCCAAGAACTCTCTCGTTGTCAAATCCCTTTTCAGGAAGAGCCTTCCTTTAAGAATCATGTTTAGCTATCGAACCAATACAACGAACCCAGTCAACAATTAGAGACAGTGGTCATTTACTCTTTTCAAACCGTTAGACATGTCAGCCATACCAAGCTACCCTAGGCAAATGCCACCTAGGTATGAGAAGTGGTTGCCTAAATTCACCGGTATTGATGCAATCAGTGCCAAAGAGCACATGAGCAACTTTTGGGTGTTTTTCCAGCTTCATCCCATTAGTGATGATGTTGAAGATTTAGTCATGAAGTTGTTCTCCGCTACTCTATATGATGCCTCAAGACGCTGGTACCTGAGCCTTCCCGATGGAAACATCAAAACCATGGACAAGATTGAAGAGGCCTTTCTCAAAAGATGGAGTATCAAGGAAGATCCCAACATGCTCCTCACCCGACTAAATAACCTTACCAAATATGAAAATGAGTCTATTCGGGAATTCCATACCAGATTTGAGACCTTACTGTGAAGAATCCCTATGAGCCATCATCTGAAAGATGATTACCTTGTTCACATTTACACCAGATCTTTCAATGGCCAACTGGGGTACCTTCTTAGAGATAAAAACCCCCAATCCATCCAGGAAGCCCAATCCATCCAGGGAAACCTCTTTTCATCCAAGATTGAGCCTTTTGCTAATCCAAGGGGAAGAATAGACACCAAGCCAAAAATAGTCCACAATGCAGAGCCTACTTCAAACCTATGTGACAGTATCGCCAAGCTGTAAGCCTCTATGGATGGTATCATAAAGAATCAGGAGAAAATGATGAGTAGGATTGTCAACTTGGAAATATCTCAAACCCAAGCACCCAGGGTCTCGTACAAAGGGAAATTCCAGAAAGGGAACCAATTTTATAAACCAAAGAATGAGCATGAAGTTCCGAACACCTTGGCCCCTGCAAACATTGTTGATGAAAACCCTTGGTTCCTAGAATGCAGTGAAGCACATTGGGAGCATGAGTGTATTTACAATAATGGCCATCAACAGGTCAACAACATGGACCATTTCATGGGAATTCCTCAAATAAATATCACCGATGCATAACATCAGGAAGCCATGAAAGAAGTAGCCAGATCAACAAGAATGGCGGTAATAAACAACCTGGACCAGGAATCACGAGAGAAGTTAAAGAAACAAGAATTCCAGGTGTATCGAAGAAAGAAGCTGAACCAACCCACCACTGACCAGGCTAAGCCCCCACCGTTGGAGGTATCATTCCCAAAAGCATGCAAGGCTGGGAAATTCAATCTGAATTTTGACTTTGAAGGGGCATTATCAAAGATGCATGTGAATGTTACCCTAAGAGAAGCAATTAATATCCCATCTATGAAGGAACGCTTTGATACATTTTTCCCGGGATCAAATGAACCCATGGACCCCCCTATTATGTTGCAAGCCGACCACATTAGGTTTCAATATGGTGAGAACCCTCCCTCTTCATCACTTTGACAATGAATAATAAGAGCCTCAACAATTGCATGTTAGATACAGGGGTAGGTGCCAACATGATGTCACTTAAAGTCATGCAACATGTGGGTTTGAAGGTCACACGACCTTATAGATATGTATGTGGCTTCGAGTCTAAAGCCATACCTACACACGGGGTAGTTGAGAATGTGGAAGTTTACCTCAAAGAATATCCAGAGAAGATAGTCCACATCGATATTGTAGTAGTTGATGTTCCAGATGTGTGGGGAATGTTGTTATCTAGGAAGTTTGTTGCAATGTTAAGTGGCACCCTCGAGATGGATCTCACGTTTTTGGAATTGCCTTTGAAAAATGGAATGATAGGCCGTCTCCTCAATGTGTCAATAAATGGAGGCCATGTGAAAGATATTACTCATCCTGTAAATAATAACAAAGCACAAGAGGAGATGATACGAACCCTTCAAAAGTACTCTCCGAAAGATATGCCTTTTGCAACAGAAGAGGATTTTGATCAGATCGAATGGCCCAAGAAAGAAGAATACCAACAACTCCTAGATGAATTCAAACGCAAAGAGATTGGGACACTAAAGATATTAAAGAAAGTTAAAGATGATGTACAAATCTGTCCATCTCAACAAGAGGTGTTTACAGCAGAAAACCACCCTCCTCCCTCGACACAATACACTAGGGTTGTCAGAGGGACGACCAAATACAAAGTCATAAAGTACAAGGAAGGAGACATGGTGTGGATGTGGGACACCCAGAAAGGAGAGCCAACTAATGTAAAAGGAAGCGCTCAGTCATGGCTTGGACCCTTCAAAGTTGGAATGGAATCAGTAGACGACTCATATTACTTGTCCACTTTGGAGGGAAGAAGGCGCCCATTGCTAATCAGGGGGCACCTTCTCAAACCCCACCAGGGTGGGGGGACCTGATTTCACAGGTAAGTATAGGTAAGTAGGCATTCTGTATTCGTGTATTATACCATTTGCATTGCATGATAGCTTGTTTTCACATTTGCATTATTGATTGTTTTGTTTTAGTCTATATATTTATATACATGCATGTATGCTGGGGTGGCATTACCACCCCAATCTTGTTACTAATATTTCTATCGAGATTGAGTACGTCTACAGGTTATGCCAGAGATGCTGAGGTTCTCATGTGGTCTACGGTGAGCACATGTCTCTGAGTTGGAGCCAGATGTTATCCCCACTTTTCTAGGGATAACTAGGAGATCATGTCTCGAGGCGCATAGGTCCTAGACATGGAGTACCGAGAGCATGATTGACCTGAGCATGGTCCTCGAGGGCCCTCCTTTTCTTCATTCATCATCTTTGTCTTGTCAGCAACAACAACATCCATCACCACCGGCTTGGGCTTGTATCATAAGAGGTTCTTGCTTCATGAGGTAATTGGTCCAGGTATCATGGTATGTGTCACTTTTGATCATTGAGATTTTTAAATATATGCATTTGATTCCTTTTATCTGTAACAACTGCTTGGATCTTACATTATCCCACTTGACCATGCTTGGGGAAATTAACAAAGGTGCCCTAGAAAGCTTGTGCCTGTAGGTCTTGGTTTGACACTTAGGGGATCTCTGAAAAACCATCGTCCGCTCCCATCATAGCACCATTGTTTCATCTTACCTCCCGCTCATTTATCCTGTTCCCCTTGTCCAGGCATTGGGTTGACCTATTTGCAGGAATTCACCTTATCTCGTGGGAAGAAGGGGCTAAAGGCCCAGAAGGTAAAAGTAGCTAGTAAAAGACAAAAGCCTAGGAATAAAATCTTGAGATGCTTTGCCCAGGGATCCCCGAGAAGGCAATAAAAATCCTCTCAGTAAGAAACAAGAGGGACCCAAAAAATAACAAAACAAGACCTAGTCAGAGGATAGGGGGTCTCATCACAAGCCAACCTATTAGGTCCATGGGTATCTAATAGTATGACATTGCCACCATCTGGTTACCACGCCAAGGCAGTGACCTTTGGTTGCATGGCCAAGGGAATAGAGGTCTCATCACGAGACAATGTTCTCATCTCTGTGAAAGTACTTGTGGGTAACGCTGTCAGTTATGGTCACCATGCCAAGACAGTGTCCCATGGATAGTTCTTGAACAAAAAAACAAGTAAATAAAAGTCAGGATCTAGTAAGAGGAAAGGGGGTATCATCACGAGCCAGCCTATTAGGTCCATGGGTACCTAGCAGTATGACATTTCCATCAACTGGTTACCATGCCAGGGTAGTGACTCTTGGTTGCATGGCCAAGGAAAAGGGGGTCTCATCACGAGCCAACCTTCTCATCTCTGTGAAAGTACTTGTGGGTAACGTTATCAGCTCTGGTCACCATGCCCAGGCAGTGTCCCCTGGTTAGCTCTTGAACAAAAAGAAAAACAAAAGAATAAAAGAATAAGGCAAAATGGGCTTGAAAAAATTGCATCCATGACGGGTACATCTCGCCTTCTACAAAGGCACCCACAGGTAGCACATTGCATCCTTGGCCCTTACTGCACCCACTTTCTTGGACCTCCTCTGACCACATCATCCACTTGAATGGCTTAGATGATTTCTCTCTGGGGACTTTCCTTTTTCTGTGGACACTAGCCCAATAGGATACCTTGTCTTTTTCCTCAAACATGTATTGCAGGCTTGTGTAATGTCTTTGAGCTATTGGCAGATGTACTAGGGATTTTATTCATATGTTTGATAATATTAATGATGAAATGTGATTGACATTGCTATGATCCCTGTGACTGATGAGCCCATGGAGGGCGTAGCTTTTGATGTGCAGGACCATACCCGATGGACATGTACCATTTGGATCGGTACACATGGGGAGATGATCAGTTCGGACCTCCATGGAGCTGAAAATCCCACCAGATGGATGTTGAGACCCCATTAGGGGGCAGAGACAAGGCAGAGGATGGTCAAAAGTTTTTCACCTGAGAGGAAGAGGACGTCCCATCAGGGGAACTTTGGCAGGACTAAACCTAGGGGGAATGGTCCCTTTTCAGTGGAACGTTCGCCTTGGAAGTCCTAGGACATCACCATCTTGACCATGACATCACCCAACTTCATGGACACCTTGGGAGGCAGATTAGGAAACATTGGCACGTGTGGCAGGTTGGAGAGGCCCAATGAGGGCTAACGTTTTGCTCCAAGGTGCCCCATGTGTCTCAGAAGAGGCTGACATCTCCTTTGAAGGGGATTTTATTTCCTTTTCATCTTGATTTAGGATTTAGTTTGACAATTTAATGTAAAAACAATATGATTTTAGTATTATGGATTTGTCAGCCTTTTTATGACCTAAAAAGTAAATTAGGTCATTGATACACTATATATTGAGGGTTTTCACTCTCACTTTTATCATCAATTATCACTCACTCATTAGTGAGGTCTGATTTTAGCGCCCTATTGGGGTTTTTGGCTGAACTAAGTGATGCACATTTGTTGAAGGAAGAGATTTTTGGAATTTATGGTGTTTCTCTTGAAGGAAGGTGTTACAACTAGGGTTTGCATGGTTATTTCTTCATGATTTGTAAGTATTTTTCTGCAAAACTTCTTGATTGAATGGTTGTAGTTTGATTTCTTGCATCTATTTATAAATATTGTTGAATCAAAACCCTAGGGGGCAAATACACAAGTAGGTCGTTGTCTCATGTCCCCTGATAGAGAAGCTTTAAGCCATTGAAGAGGAAAAATAGAGCCTAGCCATAACTACATTCATTTTTCTTTCTTCCTTATGCCAGTTGTACCCTTTTTAGCCAAGAAGAGTGAGACGTCCCTGGCCTAGGCTTACTACACTAGGGCCGCATTATTCTAGGGTTTGTTGATAGGCCTTGCTCTAGTAACACCTCTCTCAACAAAACCTCGTATCTTGGTCTATCTTTTCCTATTTTTGGGCTAGTCGTTTGTCGAGAAGGAGGAGAAAGCACGAGGCCTTGCTTTTGCAACACCAGAGTGAGCCTCTCTCCCCTAGGGTTATACTTTTAAGGCCTTGCTCTAGCAACACCTTGAAACTTTTCCCTCCAGTCCTTTGAAATCTCTTTCCCTTCAACTCTTCCGTCCATCATTTATTGACTCCTTTAACCCTAAGGCACTGATCTCCATCCTCTAGCATTGAAGTGAAATCAAATCCAAACACTCTCAAACTTCTTTTAAAACTTAAACCCTAACTACACTAACCCTAACCTACTAACCCTAGAATGCTAACGTCACCCTTGGTTATTTCATCTTGATGCAACAACATTTCATTTTATAAGCAATTGAATGATAGTTAAAGGCATTTATTAGATGGTGTGTTGATTTGTTGCATTGAATGCCATGTCATTCTAGTATTTATTGAGGAAGTGATATTATTTGCATTGCTACATTGATAAACATTGACTTCATCAATATTTATTGCCATAATTGCTTATATTGAATATCAGATAGTCACTGATTTATATGAAGTACTAACCAAGAAGTGCACATATTAGTTTCCTTGTTGCTTTGTCTCGAGCATGGACTTTTGTTCTCTTTGGTTATACTTTGTTATTGGCAATTTAGCCGGGACTATCTACTTTGGTGGTAATCTGTGAAGGGGAAACTTGTCTTTGACCTATTATCCTTTTTCCTCTTCAAAATTCCAGGTTACCGGGGACGTCTCCCCTAGGCCTAACCCCCCTAAAGAGAAAGAACCTCCCCATCGTGGTGACATTGGGTGGGATAGGTTCCTGTTACTCCAGTTTGACCTAAAAATTTCAAGCTTTTGTCCTCCCTACAAACTGTGTGATATCAGGCTGCAAATAATTGACAGCCTTTCCTATAACACTTCTTCAGCTATATTATTGATATTTCCCTCATAGCAACAACTCTGGGAATTCCTTGGACTGTTTTCCGATTCCCCTCTTGATGCAGGCAAGTGAATGCCTTGTTACAATAGTCTAGGATGGCATGGTGCTGGTCCAACCAATCCATCCCAATTAGACAATCATAGGAACCTAAAGGAAGAATGTTCAATTCAACCCTTGTGTTCAGTCCATTCATGTCCACTGAACATGACTTAACCAAATACGTAAGCTTTCTCTTGGTTCCTGTAGCCAGCTTCACTAACCAAGATTTTCCATGTTTGCTTCTTGACAATTGAAAACTTTCCACCAACCTAGGGTCTATATAACTATGACTAGCCCCTGAATCAATTAAAATAGTAAAGGCATGGTTGTTGATCATACCTTCCACTTCAATCATGTGTGATTGAAATTCAACTTGCTTGTTGTCCATGGTTGCATAGATCCTGGGTATTCTATTGCCTATGTCATCCACTGTTTCAAGTCGCTGAACATTATTGACAATTCTCACTTGGCCATTTTTATGTGGACAATCTCTGTACTTGTGGTTCCCCTATCAGCCCCAAAACTGAATGGGCGTATGCCTTGGACTTTGTCCCCCTACGTCAGCCGTTATCGGCTCTCTAAACGATGGCTGCCTTTGAGGACTGTTTCTGAAAAAGGGAGGTTTGTTTCCCTTATGCTTCTGCTCTTTCTTAAACTTCTTTTGGTCATCCCAAGCCTTATGAAAAGTAGGCTTTTCTCTTTGCTGCTCATATAAGCATTTTTCTTTCCTTATCGTTTCTTCCATAGTCTTAGGGTCATCATACTGAATCTTGTCCCCAATGGAAGGTGGTAGTCCACTCAGATACCTTTGAATTTTGACAGTCTCATCCTTGATGAAGGGAACATATTTCAACAACTCCAAGAACCTTAGTTCGTATTCATCAATGGTCATGTTGCCCAGCTTGAGTTCAAAGAACTCTTTCATCTTTCTATCATAATATCTCTTAGTCAAGTATTTCTTTTCGAAATACCTCTTGAATTATTTCCAAGTGATATCTTTCTCTCTAATGTGTTGCACCTGCACAAGTTGATCCCACCACATGGATGCTTTTCCTTTCATTTGATACATTGTAATTCTTCCTTCGGCATGAGAGGAATAGTTTTGCAGTTGAAAATATTTCCTCATGCCAAGAAACCATGTTTCAGCATCTTCCTCCTTCTTATGTTCTCCATCAAATGTAGGAGGCTTAATCTTGTTCATTTCGCCCTTCATTTCATCCACTCTAGATCTCCTGTGCTTTCTAGTAGGAGATGGGATTGAACTACTGTGTGCCCTCCACTTGGAGCGACCTTGGGAGTGATGATGGTGTCTACCAACACTCCTTGATCTTCTTCCCTTAGAAGTCTGGTGAATCCCTGTTTTGCTCAAGTCTCTCTCCTTGTCCAACTTCTTTTCTACTCTCTCCAGACTATTCATCAATTTTAAGTTGAATTCTCCCTATTGTTCCTTAGCTTTCATGAGCTTTCTATTATCTACTTGGTGATTTTGGGCATCTCTCTGCAATCTTTCAATGATTTTCATCATATGGCCTTCCTTATCTATCTCTTCCCCATGCCCATTGGAGTTTGATCCTTCAACTCCCAAATGGAAATCCATTCCTTTTGCTTCATTCTCTGAACTGGAAGCAGTGTGTGCCTCTTTCATTTTTTTTCACTCAGTGGCAACTCTTATTCGGTTCTTGCACTTGTTAAACTTCTGCAAAGACAACATCTAGACAACCAGAACTTGTCAGTTCATCATTCCTTAACAAATCCCACAACATTCATAAACAAATCTGATTCAAGAAAAATTTCAAACTCCATTTTCTTTAGGGGATCTTCTCTGTGAAGTTTTCGGGCACTAGCCCCTTTCTCTCAGTCCCTAACCAATATGACCATGGGTCATGACCAAGCGCTAGATCAATAAACGCTTACTCAGGCCTTCAATTTTGAAAGATTTCCAAGCACCACACAACAATCACTTAGAGTTCCGAGTTACCCAACTCACGCAGTAGGGTAGTTCAACCATCCATGTCTACTCAACATCCGATGACTGACACTTACTATGGAACCTTAGGTGTCTGATTTTCGGGTCTTCGGGACTTCATAGCTTCGGAGGATCTCGTTTCCACACATCTGAATTGTTAATCTCTGAACATTCCCAATCACCTTTGGTGACGTCATTATGTCACATCACTTAACGTTTTCCAATTGCAGGGGCATGTAATCGGTGGGTTGGAGCAACCCGTCTTTAGTCCCACAATTCTTCTAACGCTGACACGTAACCCCTCAGTGAAACCGAGGTTTGGATTGCGGGACCGCCTTGGAGAATTAGATTCTGTGCAACTTGGGTCCCCGCAATGTCTCCTGGCCGGTGATCTTGATGTATCGTGATCAACGCCACTGTGGGTCCTCCAAACTTTAACTACGTTACGTAACCTTGAGCCCTACTAACCCTGCTCATACAAGATGCCACATGGAAAAATACTAGCGACTGATACGTGGCCCATTCAGATGGGTGACACTCGTCACGTTCCAAATGCCATATCAATCTTCCACGGTTCAAAATCTACTTACACTTGGCACACAACCCATGTGTCCACGTCACCTCAAGGTGACGTCATCATGAATCACCACTTTGGCTCTTCAGGCTTCGAGAGTTTCAACTCCTTTACGCTTGTTTTTTCCCAGAGTGCTTTCTCCCAAAGTTCACGATCTACCAATGCATGTCCTCCTTCACGATCAACGACTATGAGTGACTTCAGCACTTCAGGCTTCGAGAGTTTCAAACTCACAACACTTGCCTCCTCCTGAAGTACTTCCACCCAAAGTACATGATCTCTTGATGCGTGTCCTTTGTAACAGACGGTTGCGATCTACTTCGGCCTTCGAGACTTCGAGAGTTTGTCACACTCCGCACTTGAAATCCTCCGAAGTGAATTCCCTTTGCCTTCCTAGATACGGATCTAACAATCAGGCTCTTTTCCTATGATCTATAGTGTAGATCTCCTTTGGACTTCGGAGCTTCAGGTTTCAACCTTTCTCTTACCTTTGCATTCAGTTTCATCGACGTCACAAAGTTCGAAGTGCTTTCAAGTTATCCTTTCTGCACTTTCTCCATATCTGATGGTCGTAAAGGTTTTTCCTCTCCTTCCGAACAGATCCTACAGCTTCAACACCCCAAGTTTTGAGCTCTCTCTCTTTGTGGTCAAATACCACGTCGACTGTGGTTTTATTCTATCGCTACTCCTCCTAAGCTTTGTAACACGACCAAGTAACCCCTTGGCACTCAGAAACATTATAAGGTTCGAAATTGGTTCCTCCGAACACCATTTCCACTCGAAACCTTAGGTCCAAAGACCACTTATCCGACCCATCCAGGCTCAACGTTGAAACCATGGATCTGATACCATATTGTAACATCCCCGACCACCCACAGGCTAGGAAATGTCACTACTGCGGAATACACACTTATATATAATATGCATTAAATCAAATTAACACATTTAACATAGAGTTACTGCCATCATACAAACTTAAATAGAATTAACAACAATTCATACATGCAACAGAATAAATGAAAACATACAAGCATCACATACATGCATTTTAATTGAAATTAAACACATAATGATACTTATCTTTGAAACTGGAGTAACTCCACTAACTACGTGCAAACCTTCCATGAACCTCCCAGCCTTAGACCACGCTACTCATCACTCTCAGTAGTGTGTCACCCTCGAGTTGGGACCAAGCTCCATCGAGGGCAAGGGAATCCTAGACTAGGTCGAGGTCAAAGGAAAACTGCACAAAGCAACCGAAAGGATTTTCTCCAGGAGTCTTCTTACGCCCACTACTCATGGACTCTCATTCCCCACATGCCTGTTCCACCCGGGAGTATACACATTCATTGTCACATAGTCCATTGACTGTTTCACCTCCCTCTCTGGGTCTCGACAACATGCCGGATCAGGAATTCTCAGAGTTCTGTAGCTGGTGCTGGACTCTCTCTGCGAGAAAACCACTTCCCAACAAACTCTCTCACCTAGAGATAGTTGTCCATAGGCCAGACAACCTGCCTCTTCAACCACAGGCCTGGCAAACCCGCTTCTTCAACCAGTTTCAGCTCAATTCCCACAAGGTGAGGATAACAACAACAACAACTGGTCAATTCCACTTAGGAAAAACAGAAGGCATCAACCCAAAGGCAGTTCAGGTATGAAATCGAATCTACAAGAGCGGATAGGATGGGCTCACAGGACACACAGGTGACACGACTCAATCCACGGGTTTTCCACTGGTTTACAGGGTGCGTGACAAGGAGTCCACGCATAGGTCGAACATAGAATCAACATTTCAGATAGAGGATGCATCGGCTTCTCAGGAAAACATCATGATTTTCTGGTTTCAGAGCTGCGTGAGGGTATGCAGGGATCAGATGCGGATGCACAATAGGACAGACAGTGGATGCCCAAATGAAGAAAGAACCCACAACACGAGCTGACTCTTCCCCTTTAACTGCATGCGCCCAGTTCGACACTTGTCTCCCTGGAGCTGCATGCATTGCCTCTCCCAGGACTTAGGATAA
Source organism: Picea engelmannii (assembly GCA_009831015.1). NCBI lineage: Eukaryota > Viridiplantae > Streptophyta > Pinopsida > Pinales > Pinaceae > Picea > Picea engelmannii. The sequence goes on from ML801194.1 coordinate 94,687, forward strand.
AAACATGTCTTTTACACAGCTTTGGAATAATTATAAATTATTATTCTCAAGGACTTAAGCCCCCTAACCTTATCCCCCTTTCCAACCTTTCAGCCCCCTTTCCCTTACCCACCTTGTGGAAGCTTAGTCCCCCATCACTCTTTCTTTGTGGTCGGTCTGCACGCAGCGGTGTTTATATTTTATTAATGATTTTTCATAATTACATATGCAAATCAGGCTCCTAGCCTTTAACACTTAGGCTCTCCATCCCAATAAACACATAATCCCACCAGCTTATCAACACTCGGCTCACCAGCCTATAAAACATGTTTACAATTCATAAATACAACAGGGGCTCATCCTTGGGGTATTACATCTACCCTAGTCACATCATGCTTCCTCAAGTTGAAAACAATGTGTGGGGTTTCTACCTAAGCATGAAAAACAGTGCCCACACATGCTCCTCCTTGGTTGGCATTTTGTATTAGTTATTTTTCATGGGTCCCATCAATTTCTTATGAGAGAAATTTCATTGTCCTTGGGATCCCTGGGAAAGCATCTAGAAGGTTCATGATTGGATTTTATCTTTTTCCAGCTACAAGCCTCTAGGCCTTCAACCCCTTCTTCCCATGAAAGGAGGGACAATCCCTTCTTGGGTCAGTACACCTGAAAATCCAAAAAGGTAAGGAGATGAGGGGATGAAGTGTGGAAAGTGACAAGTACGGTCGAGAATGGCACAATGACTCGTCGAGAGGACCTCCCAACAACAAACCTATCCCTAAGGGTGACCCACTTACTAGGGTACAATGTCAACCACCAAAGTGAAACACGACAAAGAGCATAATTTCCAAGTAGATGTTACATAATCAAAAGAAGTTAAAAATGAAACAAAATAAAATGCCTCAAATATTGAAATGGCACTCACCATAATACCTAGCTTGTACCTCATGGAGCAAGACCTAATGTCTTCTGGAAGCCAGTTGATGTGGTGGATACCCTCATGATGAATCCCAAAACTATGGTGGTGAGGTGGGTCTCTGTCTATGCAGTTGGACACTACTGGTCAAGTTGTCTCTCTGTACTCAATGTCTGTAACCTGAGGGCCTCGAGACATCATCTCCTTAGTTATCCCTCAGAGTTGGAGATAACAACATCAATCCAAAAAATTTACAATCACTATTATAATCTAAAAATTGTAATTTAAAAATCTTAAAAAATTAAACAATAATTATGTAAAATTTTTGTAAAATTCCAATAAAATTTAATAAATAATTTATTTATTTTTAAATGATAGAAAAAGTATAATATCAATCCAAATAATTTACAAGCTATTATATAATCTAAAAATTGTAATTTAAAAATATAGTGGTGTCATATAATTAAATTCTTCAAATTTTTAATAATAAAACTTGGTAAAAAACAAACAAAGAAGAGCTTGAAAAAGTAAGGGAGATGAAAAGCTTTGGCAAAAGAAGTTTTCTAGCAAATAATAGAATTTGCAGTTGTAACTCTCTAGCAAATAATATAATTTCTAGTTGTAGTCTAAACATATTTTATGTTTTGGTCCTTTTTTAGATATTTTTTCAATTTAATTTTGCCTAAAATCTAGCGAGAAAGTGTTGGATCCTGCATATTTGAGTGGCTAAGTTTATATAATCCAAGTGCCTTAGGGGTTTCTCAACACGTTGAATCCATTTATGCATTCATAAATGCAATTTAAAGAATAGAAAATTGGGATTTTGTCCAGATTTATGTCGTCGGATTCTGATGAAAAAGACCAAAACATAGAACAATCAGACAACCCCAAATTTGCAAGTTGAATCTTGCAAAAAAGTTGGAGGAAATGTTCAAGATACATAGCTTAAATAAAAGTTGAAGCAACATGTGTGCGTTGGGCGGGAATGGAAGACCAATTTTAGCAGGACATGACTCGTGAGATCTTTCTTCTCACATAATTATCTTTGAGAAAGATTACAAAATCAACCACTGCCATCTCAATCCTATTAATTATGTCAAACCCGCACCGTATGATCTATCGACGGAGATTTTGCATCCATTTAGGTATTTTATGATCTCTCTCGAGAGCTTTTGCATTCATTTAGGTGTTGTACGATCTCTCTCTCGAGCTTTTGCATTTTTTCAAGTATTGCACTATTCAAATAGATGCATAGTACAAGCCACCATGTGGGACTCATAATAGTTTATTTTTTCTATGTTTACTTTCTCTCACTCATAAGAGAAATATAATAGCGCATTATTAATATTCCAATAAAATAACATTGAAGGTAGCACTTAATATGAAACCCCACCCACTGATGTGTTTGGTAAGTGTAAATGATTTGTTTGGTAAGTGTAAATGTTAATTTGATTGGATACACCATATTATATGATATTTCACATAAACTAGTCAAAGAATGTTGGTATAATATATATATGAATTGCAGCGAGCATGACTTAATGACTTAATAGTGAGAAGTCAAGCAGTAAGTATCTTGGAGTGGTATGCATTGAGTTTCCTAAAATGATGTACAATTATATGTAGTTAGATGTACACATCATCATATCATATTATATATATATATATATATATATATTACAGTATTCCATTACTACCTAAACGAAAGCCTCTCGTGCATTTGCATTCACAATCGACATAGACTCCGAACATTTTCCTTTAAACCATTTAAATAAAATGCAGGCTTTGAGAGCATATGTCATGTTGATGTAAAACGCACGAGATAATGATAATGTGTACATATATCCATGTCGTATGAATATGAACGCAAGGTTTCTTTATAAATGGATGATGCAATTAGATCCAAAAGATGTCATTATCATGTCATATAGATCAATGTTTCTTGAGCATAGCACTTAGGAAAGCACTTACAAGTTCAAGGAATAAATGTGCGATATGGTGGATTATATGAAATATACAGTGTATTCTATGTAATTAATAAAAATAAAAATAAACATGTGATATGGTAGATTGTGTGAAATATATAGTGGATTTAACAAAATTATTAGTAATGATATATTAAAAAAATCACCATTCTTTTTAAATATTGTTATCAATTTTCCCCTTCTTAATTGATATATAAAATTTAGATTTTATATTTATTTTGAAGACTTAATTTTAGTTAATACTTTATGACGAGCCAAAACGCTTTGGAAGAGCTCAAACAAATTCAAATTTGAATGTTGCTTGGGATTTGAGAACAAAGTTCTTGCACATTTCCCATAACATGGGTACACATTTTTTACATGATGGTTTTTGGATGTAAGAGCCAAGTTTTTTGTACATTTACCATAGCATAGCATGGGTACTAGGATGAGAGAGTCGAATTTCTTATAAAGAAGTTATCAATATGTAAGTATCTATTGGATGTAATTATCTTTTATGAGAATTAAAGTTTTTGTAATTGGTTGTTTAATTTAAACTATGTTAAAAAATTTAAATTAAGATGTTTTAAATAAATATTTCACTTATCATTAACACAAATATTCTAAAATGATTAAAACACATTATTGTAAATGTAAAAGATGAGTTTTTATATAACATGTATTATAGAGAAGGTTTTAAAGTATTCAGTGCTCTATTTAAAAGGGTTATTTTACTAAACCAATTCAATATAGGAATCCCCAATTTTCATTCATTTCCTTAATGTCTATAAATGAAGTGTTTCATTTCAAATTAATTCTTCATGATCATTTCTCCGATCCTCCCCTTCATGGATGAAAGGTTTCATTTCAAATTGATTCTTCATTATCATTGTTTTGATATCCCTTTTAGTGAAGAACCACAATATGGTTGAATGGATTTCTCCCCATCCATCTTCTTTGTACCGAAAGTGAATTATCTAAGTGTTTTCCCCTATGTATCTTTCTGTCATTTTGTAATTAATAATATTTTGATTGATTTTAGAAGGATACTTACTCTCGTTACATCTTTTCTACAATTGAGATTGTTTTTGGTATTTTTATATTCCTCAAAGAAGGGAAATAAATGGAAAGAACGATCATTATGAAATGAATATATAAACCGTGAAATCTCAAATACCTCTTTCATTATCAAAATGAAAAACTTACGATTCACTAAGCTAAGAACTTGTATTTGGTAGGGATGCTCGAACATGACTACTACCAGTATAAATCCATCTTAACCCCATATCTATCAAGTATAGCGAGTAATCAAATCCCTAAAAATGCAAATCATTTTAACAATGTAAAAACTTAAAAAAATATGTGTACTACAAAAATTTGATGCCTTATTGTATTTGATAAGTTCAAAATTAAGATGGATTTAAATTAATTTACATATATTTCATTAACATTGATATAACCTCAAAATCACTTTTATTCACTCAAAACAATGTATGCTATAATGAGTTTTAGAATGCATCCATCAACATAATAAATAACACATTACAAAAAATAAAACACTTTTTCAACTATTACAACAAATATGTTTTTGACTTTTATTAAATTGATTTTTTTTCCTTGAGGACGTAACCCATAAATAATTAAATAGTCCACAATGCAGAGCCTACTTTAGACCTATGTGACAGCATCACCAAACTGCAAGCCTCTATGGATGGTATCATAAAGAATCAGGAGCAAATGATGAGTAGGATTGTCAACTTGGAAAGATCTCAAACCCAAGCACCCAGGGTCCCGTACAAAGGGCAATTCTAGAAAGGGAACCAATTTTTTAAACCAAAGAATGAGCATGAAGTTCTGAACACCTTGGCCCCTACAAACATTGTTGATGAAAACCCTTGGTGCCTAGAATGCAGTGAAGCACATTGGGAGCATGAGTGTCTTTACAGTAATGGCCATCAACAGGTCAACAACATGGACCATTTTATGGGAATTCCTCAAATAAATATCACCGATGCAGAACATCAGGAAGCCATGAAAGAAGTAGCCAGATCAACAAGAATGGCGGTAATAAACAACCTGGACCAGGAATCATGAGAGAAGTTAAAGAAACATGAATTCCAAGTGCATTGAAGAAAGAAGCTGAACCAACCCACCATTGACCAGGCTAAGCCCCCACTGTTGGAGGTATCATTCCCAAAAGCATCAAAGGCTGGGAAATTCAATATGAATTTTGACTTCGAAGGGGCATTATCAAAGATGCATGTGAACGTTACCCTAAGAGAAGCAATTAAGATCCCATCTATGAATGAACGCTTCGATACTTTTTTCCTGGGATCAGATGAACCCATGGACCCCCCTATTATGTTGCAAGCCGACCACTTCAGGGTCCAAGATGGTGATAACCCTCCCTTCTTCATGACTTTGACAATGAATAATAAGAGCCTCAACAATTGCATGTTAGATACAGGGGTAGGTACCAACATGATGTCACTTAAAGTCATGCAACATGTGGGTTTGAAGGTCACACGACCTTATAGAAATGTATGTGGCTTCGAGTCTAAAGCCATACCTACACACGGGGTAGTTGAGAATGTGGAAGTTTACCTCAAAGAATATCCAAAGAAGATAGTCCACATCGATATTGTAGTAGTTGATGTTCCAGATGTGTGGGGAATGTTGTTATCTAGGAATTTTGTTGCAATGTTAAGTGGCACCCTCGAGATGGATCTCACATTTTTGGAATTGCCTTTGAAAAATGCAACGATAGGCCGTCTCCTCAATGTGTCGATAACTGGAGGCCATGTGAAATATATTACTCATTCTGTAAATAATAACAAAGCACAAGAGGAGATGATACGAACCCTTCAAAAGTACTCTCCAAAAGATATGCCTTTTGCAACAGAAGAGGATTTTGATCAGATCGAATGGCCCAAAAAAGAAGAATACCAACAACTCCTAAATGAATTCAAACGCAAAGAGATTGGGACAGTAAAGATATTAAAGAAAGCTAAAGATGATGTACAAATCCGTCCATCTCGACAAGAGGTGTTTACAGCAGAAAACCACCCTCCTCCCTCGACACAATACACTAGGGTTGTCCAAGGGATGACCAAATACAAAGTCAGAAAGTACAAGGAAGGAGACATAGTGTGGATGTGGGACACCTAGAAAGGAGAGCCAACTAATGTAAAAGGAAGCGCTCAGTCATGGCTTGGACCCTTCAAAGTTGGAATGGAATCAGTAGACGACTCATATTACTTGTCCACTTTGGAGGGAAGAAGGTGCCCATTGCTAATCAGGGGGCACCTTCTCAAACCCCACCAGGGTGGGGGGACCTGGTTTCACAGGTAAGTACAGGTAAGTAGGCATTTTGTATTCGTGTATTATACCATTTGCATTGCATGATAGCTTGTTTTCACATTTGCATTATTGATTGCTATGTTTTAGTCTATATATTTATATATATGCATGTATGCTGGGGTGGCATTACCACCCCAATCTTGTTACTAATATTTCTATCGAGATTGAGCCGGTCTACAGGTTATGCCAGAGATGCTGAGGTTCTCATACTCTCTACAGTGAGCACATGTCCCTGAGTTGGAGCCAAATGTTATCCCCACTTTTCCAGGGATAACTAGGAGATCATGTCTCGAGGCCCATAGGTCCTAGACATGGAGTACCGAGAGCATTATTGACCTGAGCATGGTCCTCGAGGACCCTCCTTTTCTTCATTCATCATCTTTGTCTTATCAATTGTAGCAACATCCATCACCACCGGCTTGGGCCTGTATCAGAAGAGGTTCTCGCTCCATGAGGTAATTGGTCCAGGTATCATGGTATGTGTCACTTTTGATCATTGAGATTTTTAAATATATGCATCTTATTCCTTTTATCTCTAACAACTGCTTGGATCTTACATTAGCCCACTTGACCATGCTTGGGGAAATTGACAAAGGTGCCCTAGCAAGCCTGTGCCCGTAGGTCTTGGTTTTCCACTTGGGGGATCTCTAAAAAACCATCGTCCGCTCCCATCATAGCACCATTGTTTCATCTTATCTCCCGCTCATTTATCCTGTTCCCCTTGTCCAGGCATTAGGTTGACCTATTTGCAAGATTGCACCTTATCTTGTGGGAAGAAGGGGCTAAAGGCCCAGAAGGTAAAAGCAGCTAGTAAAAGACAAAAGCCTAGGAATAAAACCTTGAGATGCTTCACCCATGGATCCCCGAGAAGGCAGTAAAAAGCCTCTCAGTAAGAAACAAGAGGGACCCGAAAAATAACAAAACAAGACCTAGTCATAGGATAGGGGGTCTCATCACAAGCCAACCTATTAGGTCCATGGGTATCTAATAGTATGACATTGCCACCATCTGGTTACCATGCCAGGGCAGTGACCTTTGTTGGCATGGCCAAGGGAAAGGGGGTCTCATCACAAGACAACCTTCTCATCTCTATGAAAGTACTTGTGGGTAACATTGTCAGTTCTGGTCACCATGCCAAGACAATGTCCCCTGGTTAGTTCTTGAACAAAAAAACAAGTAAATAAAAGTTAGGATCTAGTCAGAGGATAGGGGGTCTCATCACGAGCCAGCCTATTAGGTCCATGGGTACCTAGCAGTATGACATTTCCATTAGCTGGTTACCACGCCAGGGCAGTGACTCTTGGTTGCATGGCCAAGGGAAAGGGGGTCTCATCACGAGCCAACCTTCTCATCTCTGTGAAAGTACTTGTGGGTAATGTTGAGTCTCAAAATGGTCCTTATTTTCACTCCATTAATTCACTAAAACCTTCACAATTACTTCCATTTCACCTTCATATCACCTCCACATCATTACATTTACCTCATTATTGGGTTAAAACTATGCTTTTCCAAAGT
>ML801194.1:121606-144437 GCA_009831015.1 Picea engelmannii
ATGAAGCGCCAAAAGTCATGTGGGCCCCGTTTGGGTAAGTTAGTACATCAACTTCCCGGGGTCGTAACTTTTGCATACGATCTCCGTTTTAGGCGTGTGATAGCTCGTTGGAAAGGTATCATCGAGGAGATTCATTTTGGGGGGCTCAATCATGCCTTGGGATATCATTGAGAACCTCTATCTAAAAAAACCTTCATTTAGGCCCTCAAAATGGCCCCGAAAGTTAAAACCTGCTAAAAATAGTAAATTGCCAAAATTGCTAGAAAACTGTTTTGAGCCAGTCAGAAAAGGTGGGTGGCCACCGATATCCACCTGGATCACTCCAACCCCTTTCAATTCCCCCTTCTATTTGGCAAGATATTTCTATGGATTTCATTGTGGGCCTCCCTAAATCTAGAAACAAGATAGTCATCATGGTGGTGGTTTATTGTCTTTCCAAATATGCTTATTTCTTGTCTCTGCAACATCCCTTCATGGCATCCACAGTGGTTGTTGGCCCTTGACAAATTTTTGAGGGTTCTTGGTCATGTTTGACCTATTTTTGGGACTTCGATAGGCTATCGAAGCTGGAGCGCAATATGAAGCACAGATCGCGGGATCTCAGCCCCTATTTGGGTCCTTTTTGGGTTTTAGGATTATGTAAAGGGTATGGGATGTCAGCCCATGGGTTTACCCATGCTTAGGCCCACTTTTGTAATGTATAAATAGATGTCTAGGCTATGTAAGGAGTGTTGCATCTAGGTGATGTTATGCTAAGTGCAAGTATGGTTTGTAGATGCTTTGTGCTTACTATGAGAGACTTGCAGAGCTAAGTGCAAGTGGTTGTAATAGATTGTGGAAGGATTTTGGTTGTAACGCAAGGAAGGAGGATCTAGCGAGGTGTGCATATCTCCTGTCCTCTGTGGAGTGGGACTTGGATCCTTTGTACCTATAAGAAGCTTGACCGAAGAGAAGAGTTGGTGGATGTAGCCCCAAGGTGGGGGTGAACCACGTATATGTTGTGTTGCTCTGTTGTGTGTGATGTATTGATGTGTTTATGTGTTACTGCTAAGTGGTTTGATAGATCTGTTTATGCTTTGTGCTTATAATGAATATGGATGCTAGATCTGACCTATGTGAATGTGCTTAGTGCTTGAATCTGCTAGATCTACTCTATCTCTTTATGTTAAGTACTTAGACACATTAGATCTGAATAAGTGTTGTGATGCTCTATTTTCTCTACGAAGTAGATATTGGTTAAATATTGATGAATTGTCGATGCTAAGTACTCTGTTAAGTATTACAATCACATATTTGTGTCCCAGCTAAGGTTGCATACATTGGAGTCTTGCAACCACCCCTGCCTCTACCTCGGGTGAGACTTCATCTACTTCGCAGGTGTTTCCAAAAGGGTCGGTAATTAGGGTTTTTTTGGTGCATTGTTGTAGCGTTGAACCCTGGGTCTGCCCCTATGCCAAAAAATGGTTCCGTTGTCGAAACCTGAAACTGTGATTGCTGGGAACTGAGGAAGAAGAAGCTTTATGCAAAGATTTGACCTGAAACTGTGAAATATCTGTGCGTAGATCTGTTGCCCTAGTGCACAGTATTTTACTCAACCTTTGAAGATCTGTGCCAAGAAAAGAGGTCAGATCTGAAGAGGTAATATCTACAAGCTATGTGCTCTAATAAAGGTAAGAATAGTGAAACATCTTAGATCTGGTAGCTTTGTGCTCTGTAAAAGTAAGATAAGTGGAAATTTTTGTTTCAACAGTATGGATCTAAGTATGATTGATAAAGTCTATCCTAGCTTGAAAACTAGGGTACTGATAAACGAAAGAAGGTTTGATATGATTAGATATGATAAGAATAGTGAAAGATATGTTATACCTATGCATAGAAAGAATGTTTGGACTAACAAATGGATGCAGGATCCTAGGAAGAATTTTTTCCAGGTCGGCTACTATGATCCTAGCATGCAGTACAGGAAGGGTTGGGGATCATTTAAAAGAAAACCCTCTGTTACAGTTGTAGAAAACTGGGACATCTTGCTAAGGAATGCCCTGGGAAAAGACCTAGTTGTCTTTGTTGTAAAGCTATGGACCATGAAGTGTTGGATTTCCCTAGAATGATTTCTAAGCTTAAAGGAATGAACATGAGACAAGAAAATCTTAAGGCAGATCCAAAAACTAAGATTGTGGTAGATCCCCAGGAAGAATCAGAGAAAGTATTGCTACAAATGAAAGAAACCCTAAATGACCAACGACATGTCAGATTATCAAAGATCTTCAAAGAAAAAGCATTGAAGCAAGAATAGGAGACTTCGACATTGACTGTGTTCTGGATGAGGAAACACGGGTGAATATTATGACAGAAATAACTTGGGAACTTTTAGGGAAGCCTACTATGATTCCTTCATTGGGAGGAATAGGATTATTCAGAGGAAAATTGATAACCCTATGTGGAAAGCTTGCCCAGATATCTATGAATGCCAATGGAACTTCGATAGAAGAAGATTTTGAGATTATTAAATTTATTGAGAACAGCGCCCCATTTACCATGTTACTTGGAAAACCTTGGATTGAAAGAGATTAGACTAGAAGGAAGGAAGAAGAAGGAGTCTTAGAGCAGAAGAAGCAAGAGTTAAAAGATTTCATAACTAGAAGGATCGCACACTTGATTGAAGAACATGAGAATAGATCACAGCTATTTAACACCAGAGACTTGGATATCGAAGTTGAAAGAACACTAGAAGACCCACAGAAGATTGAAATACCTATCCCAGATAAAGAAGAAATATTACCATTGAATCCTAGGAAATAATCTCAACAGTGTGAAGTAACTATGTCAAAAGAAGATAAGAATCAGAATGAAAAAAGGAATACCGAGACGAATCTCACTAGAAAGAAGGCTAGAAAGCTAAGTAACAAGAGAGCTAAGATCGAAAAGTTACAAAAGGATCTAGAAGGAACCTCGCAGAAGGAAAATTTGCAAAATTGGAACTTCATCGGGATATCAGAACAGCGACACATGGAACTTTGTTGTGGCGAAGCAATATAGCCGTTGGGTATATTATAACCATTAGATCGACGCTCTGAACGGGTAGAAAGGCATTTATGGTTCACCACCAGACCATTGGACTGTGCCATAACGGACATAACAAAGTTACTGAAGGATCCATACCCATTACAAGAGATTTGTTGTCGATTTACCTATTTATCCCGTCGCGCCATGTATCAAGAACACTTTTGCTAACCGAGAATCTAAGCCCACAGTCTAAGTTTATTTTACACAGTGATCTTTGTGTTATTGACATCTATTCTATTGCGGTAACTGGTTTCTCTTGAACCCGAGATATTCAATCTCGAGCGTACATGTCCGAAGAACTTAACATAGTCGAAGAATCAGTGACAGAAGTACTCATCGACCTCATGACTGAGAGAGTCATGTCTGAAAGAATAATGTATGTAGGGGTACAGGCATCATCGACGAGAGGAGTGAAAGCCTCTCCGTCGACTACTCGTGGAGCCATACCATCCCGACCATCAGAAGAAAAGCGACCCAAGCATAGAGATGACTTAGTGAATCAAAAGTTGATACTGACCATATTTCCCGCCTATATTTCACCTCTAATAGGTGTAGTGAATCATGATAGTGTACCCATATATTTCGAGTACACATTGGTTACTGCGTACCTCTCGAATGGGATACGCACAGTTCGAGCAGACCAGGAAAATATTGCAGCGTTGAAGTTCAACGACTTCAACCTCGGAGACCGAAAAGTCTATAACATGCTTGCCCCATACAAATACCTGACCAGGACGAAGGGGAAGAATTTGAAGATAATCCCCCAATAGTGGACGATGAACCTCGCGTAGTCCACCCTGCTAAATGTCATGAAGATTCCACACTTTGGTTGACACCAGGAAGTCAATGCCTGTGTCAAGTTGCTACTTTCATGCTACCATGGTGGCTACTTGTGGGTATATCATCGTATTACAGTTGATCCGACATTGATCCATAGGATCACAGGGTTGAGTATGCAAGGAGATGATCCACAGGATTTCTATCCAGGAAAATCCATGGACCGCACACTAGCACAAAAAATCAAGGACACTTATGGCGATGTTGAGAAGGGAACAAGAGGCTACAAGGTAGCCTCCATCTAGAATGGTGCAATGTGCCACACCTGTCATTTAATTGTAGGAAAATTAGTAAGGAAAAATTGACCTACACAAGTCATTGTCTTTTTAGTTGACCTCGCAGGGAAGTGCGCGGAAGGCCTACAGATGAACTAGGAGAAGTACCTAGTAAATCAAATTGATCTAGATTGTCGCAAAGCACAAGATCAAGGCTATGAATTTCACTTTAGTTGGGTCTTTATCCTTATCACCTTTGTTGCCTCGGAGATGCCAGAAGGTGCGACCTTCCCCGACATCGAGCCATTTGAGCCGCTAGCCGTGAAGTTCGCTACACTCTGGAATTTGGGTGATATGAAAAAACAGTGGTAGTTGAACGTTGTTTTTCATACCTATTACCTTCAGCTGAAGAGATCCATAGAATCTGAGCCTCGCATGACTCTGAACACTCTACACCAGTTCTAACCCCTGATGAATTTCAGTGCAGATCATCATTTCATTTACATTACAGCGCAAGCCGATGAACATAAGCAACAACTTCAGTCATACTACAAGTTGATGGAAGAGGACCTACAGGAGATCACTAAGGACTGGTCGGTGGACCTCCTTATTTTGGCAGACCCTGCCGAGATATTCGACCTTGACATCCCAGAAACCGTGCATGATACACCCGGACCCAGAAAGACAAAGAAGACTGAAGAAGTCCAAGATTTAAGCAGTGCCTCAGTGAAGACTGCTTCCATATCACTAGAGCGAGGGGGTGATGGCGAAGAGATAAATGGCACAGAAGCTGAAAAAAAGAAAGGCGAAGTAACACTGCTCAGAGATGAGGCTGACCCCTTGAAGAAGAGGAAGGTTTCTCCCCTGAAACCTTCTTCCCAAAAGAAATTGAAAGACTCCATGACCAATATGCAGACTGTCCTCACCTCTGATGATTTTGACTTCATCATAGTAGCCCTAAATGATGCTTCGCTGAAAATAGCCGAGAAACAACAAGCCAAGCAGGAGAAAATTTATGATAGAATTGAGACTGAACTCTGAGGGGTACATCAAGCACTTCAGTCCAGTCGTGCAATCTCCACTGCGCCCCTGCCATCAAGATAACTTGAGTTGGGAGATGAGCCAACCAAAATACATTGACTAGCTGATACAGTTGAAGCTCGCCTTCGACGAGCACAAGAATAAATCGAACAAGCCATCCAGGCCTTGAAGCAAGTGCAAAGTGTAATCATAGAACAACGCAGCACTACAGAACAAGAAAAGATTGCTCTCCAAGTGAATTTCGACGAAGAAAAAGCACAGATGCAGCAAGGGAAAGAGCAGTTTCTCGCTGAGCAACTAGAAGTGAAAGAAGCGATCAGCAAAGACTTCTCTCTGTGATAGTTGTAGAAATAAAGGCAGAGGACCGAGTCACGTGTAAAGTAGAGAATCTCGTAGAAGCTATCCAGCAATGCATAGCAGACTTAGAGATCCGCACAGTGCCTGAGACTCCACAAGATGTAAGGGATCAAAGAGAAGCAACTGGATGAAGCACAGTTGAGAGACTAAAGGCCCTTTCCATGGAATGCAAGTAGCTGAGTAATCAGAATGCCCAGACGTATGAACAACTCACTGAGAATCTAGAATTAAAGGCATTGGAGTCGCAGCTCTAGGAAGCAAAGCAACAAGCAGAAACAATACAAGCACAGTTGAAGCCCCTGTCAGTTGTGGAAAAAATGAAGTGACCTCAAGAGCAGCGCACTACCCAGCAGCAGATCCACACTATTTAGAGTAGAGTTATGGAAGTAACTCAGAGGCTCCAACCTATACAAAATAAGGCTTACCAATTTTTCACAGAAGTAGAAGGCCGAGCAACAAAACTGGAGCAATTTGTTGCTACAGCAGAACAGCGCCTAGAGGGACCTGTCAACGACGCAGTCATCCAAGAGTTCACTGAACAGGAGGTCATGGCACAACAAAAATTCCAAGAAGCTCGAGCCAAGCTCGAGGATTTTGAAGCAGAACTACTCAGACCAGAGTGACTTGGGACGAGCCACAGGTGAGTGTTGGGGGCCTGTTGGCCCTTGACCAAGTTTTGAGGGTTCTCAGTCATGTTTGACTTATTTTGGGGACTTTGACAGGCTGTCAAAGGCGGAGCACAAGACGAAGCAGATATCGTGGGATATCGGCCCCTTTTTGGGTCCTTTTTGGGTTTTGGGATTATGTAAAGGGTATGGGATGTTGACCCATGGGTTTACCCATGCTTAGGCCCACTTTTGTAATGTATAAATAGATGTCTAGGCGATGTAAGAAGTGGTGCATCTAGGTGATGTTATGCTAAGTGAAAGTATGGTTTGTACATGCTTTGTGCTTACTATGAGAGACTTGCAGAGCTAAGTGCAAGTGGTTGTAACAGATTGTGGAAGGCTTTGTGTTGTAACGCAAGGAAGGAGGATCTAGCGAGGTGCGCAGATCTCTTGTCCTTTGCGGAGTGGGACTTGGATTCTCTATGCATGTAAGAAGTTTGACTGAAGATAATAAAGAAGAGAAGAGTTGGTGGACGTAGCCCCAGGGTGGGGGTGAACCATGTATATGTTGTGTTGCTCTATTGTGTGTGATGTATTGATGTGTTTATGCGTTACTGCTAAGTGCTTTGATAGATCTATTTATGCTTTGTGCTTATAACGAATATGGATTCTAGATCTGACCTATTTGAATGTGCTTAGTTCTTGAATCCTCTAGATCTACTCTATCTCTTTATGTTAAGTGCTTAGACACATTAGATCTAAATAAGTGTTGTGATGCTTTGTTTTCTCTGCAGAGTAGATATTGGTTAAATATTGATGAACTGTCGGTGCTAAGTACTTTGTTAAGTATTACAATCATAGATCTGTATCTCAGCTAAGGTTGCAGACACTGGAGTCTTGCAACCACCCCTACCTCTACCTCGAGTGAGACTTCATCTGCTTCGCAGGTGTTGTCGAAAGGGCCGGTAGTTAGGTTTTTTTTGGTGTGTTGTTGTAGCATTGAACCCTGGGCTTGCCCCTGTGCCAACAGTGGCCCAATTTTTCATGGATAATATCTTCAAACTTCATGGCATGTCGCATTCTATTGTCTCTAACAGGGATACCATGTTCACTAGCAATTTTTGGCAAGAATTTTTCAAGCTACAAGGCACCCAATTACATCTTAGCACCACCGATCATCCCCAGACTGATGGCCAAGATGAAATTGTTAACAAGTGTTTGGAAACATATTTAAGTTGTTTTGCATCTTACTGCTAACATCAATGGGCTCAATGATTACCACTAGTTGAATGGTGGTACAACACATCTTACCATACATCCACTCGTATGACTCCTTTTGAAGTAGTATATGGAAAAAATCCACCATCATTTCTCTCATGCATGTTAGGTGTCTCTAAGGTTCAGGAGGTTGAAAAAAATCTTACAGTGCGCAAGGCCATTCTCCGTACCCTCAAAGATAATTTGGTGATGGCTCAAAATTGCATGAAGCAACAAGTCGATCAAGGTCGTTCTAAACGTCAATTTGTTGAAGGGGGCCAGGTGTTCTTTTGTCTGCAACCTTATAAGTAAACTTCACTCAAAGTTGAACATTGTCAGAAGCTTGCTCCCAAATTTTATGTTCCTTATGTCATTCTCGATCATGTGGGGCCCGTTGCCTACCAGTGATCTCTACCCAATGATTCTAAGCTCCATCATGTTTTCTATGTTTCATGCTTAAAGAAGGTGATTGGAACTAAGTTACAAACTCAAACCCATCTCTCTGATTTGTATGAAGGTTCCATTTGGTTATATCCCGAAGTAGGCTTGGACTAGCGTGAACGTCGTATTCATTAGTGCACCATCTAGGAAGTGTTAGTGTAGTGGAAAGATAGAACTCCAGAAGATGCCATTGGGAGCCCTCTACCATTCTGCAATAATTTCCTCATCTCAAGCCTTTAGGACAAGGTTGTTTTTCAAGGGGGAGGCATGTTAGGGACCTAACCTCCCTAACCCCTCATGTAGGTAGAATAATATATTTTCAATGTAATAAAGGATGACATTAGTTTATAAGGCCTATTTAAGAAATGATATCAAGTCAATGTAAGAAGACCTAATAGAAGATTTCTCTTCTAGAAAGATCTTTCACTAGAAGGTTCTTTATAAGATAGAATTAGTATAAATAAGAGTAGGAGGCATGATAAGTTTTTGTATTGAGAATTATTGTAATAGAGCGCTACTTTGTTGGAGGTTTCCCCCTCAAAGAGACAAGTGAACATTGTTTCCTATCAACAAATGTATTAATTTGTTGTTGTGGTTTCATATGTTGTGTTGTTTCGTTGTTATTTTCTGCAGTATTCATGTTTTTTTGCTATTACAATAGATCTTGTACCTTACAAAAGTTGATCAATACACTGCTTTGTTCAAAGAATTTTGTGGTGTTTTTACCTGGACTTATGATTATTTGAAGGAGCATGATAAGTCCATATTTCAACACATCATACCACTAAAAGAAGGGGCAAATCCGGTCAGACAGAAGTTGAGAATTGTAAATCCTAAATTAAAACCCCTAGTAAAATCTAAGTTGGAAAAGTTGAATAAGGTTGGAATATTCTTTCCTATTAAACACTCAGAATGGCTTTCGAATCCTATTATAGTAAGGGAGAAAAGTTGGGAGATTAGTCTTTGTGTTGACTTTAGATATTTGAATAAGGAAAGTATCAAAGATAATTATCCCTTTCCTAATATGGAAATCCTCCTGCAACAAGTAACGGGTTCATCTATGATGTCAATATTATATGGTTTCTATGGTTATAACCAAGTACTGGTTGCAGAAGAAGATAGACTTAAAACTGCTTTCATCACACCCTGGGAGACATATGCATATGTATGCATGCCTTTTGGATTGAAAAATGTTGGAGCAACTTTTCAGAGGGCAATGGATCATGCCTTCAAAGATTTAATTGGAAAATTTATGGTTGACTATCAAGACAATCTTACTATTCATTCCAGAGTAAGAGAAAATCACATCGAGCATCTAAGGAAAGTATTTGAGTGATATAGGTTATATGGAATATCTATGAATCCCAAGAAATATTTGTTTGCAATTTCAGAGGGAAAACTCTTGAGACATATAATCATTAAACAACAAATTTACATTGATCCGGAGAGAGTTAAATATATCAATGCATTGAGCCCTCCAATGTCAAAAAAAGGAGTACAATCATTCTTTGGCAAGATAAACTTTGTAAAAAATAGATTTTACATAAAGTAAAACCCTCAAATGGGTGGCGTCATGCCCTAGAAGGGTGGTGTTAAGCCTTAAATTGAGACATTGAGCATCAGGGTGCAAATCATTGGGCCTCCAAAGACCAAGCGTCAAGTTTTCATGTGTTAAGTGTTGAATTTTCTAACTATGGTCAGTCTTCATAATGTGAAAAGTGAAAAGTGAAAAGTCGTGTATGTTGGGGAGGTCAGTTTAGTATTAATAAGGAGCCAGTTTGGCTCATTTGTAACTCAAGCAATTCGCATCTCCTAGTAAATCTTGTGTTCTCTTTGTGATCTCTACTATTATTCTACAGTATTTATATGGTTGAATTTATGAAGTATAATTTCTTAATGATAAATTGAAAAGTGAAAAACAACATCATTAGAAGTATTTATCAGTTTTCATAATTATAGTGTTATTATCTATTGCACTATAAAAATAAACATGGTATTAGAGAGACAATAAGAAGAGATCCATAGATCATCATCTAAGAAGACCTATCTTCAATAAACCTTTCTTCTCTTGAAATTCTATAACAATGATTTACACTATGAAATTAGAAAACAAGCTAGAAGGAGCTTCTAACTTCATAGCATGGAAGACAAGGATTGATCTTATCCTTTCCAAGATCTTATCCTTTCCAAGAATAAAGTTCTGGACATTATGAAAGGAAATATTGTGGAGCCAAAGAATGATGTAGAAAATGAAAAGGAACCTCAGAATAAAGAGGAAAAGGAAAATTTCATAGAAAATGACATCAATGCCATGAGTATCATTGTAGACTCTATTAGAGACCATTTGATTCCTTACATATCAAATCTGGATATGTCAAAGAAAATGTATGATGCCCTAACCAATCTATTTATAGTCAAGAATGTTGTTCTTGAAGAATGAGCTTTGTGATACTAGAATGACAAAGGATGATACTATATCTTCATATTTTGTGAGGATCTCCCAACTAAGAGATCAACTCCAAGATATCAATGATTTTTTTCTAATAAAGACATCGTGATTATTGCACTCAATAGTCTACATAGACAATGGGATGAATTCGCTTCAAGTATGAACACAATAAAGGGCTTTCCTACCTTTGAAGAGCTATGGACCTGTTGTTCTCAAGAAGAATAAAGGATCGTATCAAAGGAAAGAATTCACAAACAAGAATATGATCAAGCTTATGCAGCAAGATTCAAGAAGAATGGAGGCAAGAAGAAGTTTGGATTTCAAAACAAGAAATCAGGAAGGAGACCTAATCATCAAGGGAAAAGAGACATGTCAAAAGTCCAATGTTTTGGTTGCCATAAATTTGGCCACTATAAACATGATTGTCATGAATCGACAAAGAAGAGGAAAGTAAGACACATCATGCTTCAGCTACCAATGTGAATGATGAAGAATCTTCAAAAAAATTCAAGCATGAAGATATTGATTTATTCTACTTCTCATCCTTTGCAGGATCTATTGAAGATAATGACGATATGTGGATTATTGATAGTGTATTTTCTAGACATATGACAGGTGATCGTGTCAATCTCTCAAGTATGGGGGATAAAAGGATTCCTCATAGAGTAGAACTTGGAGACAACAACTCGTATGTAGTCATAGGAATTGGGAAAGCATCTATTGAGTTGGAATCATGTAACAATGTTCATCTCAGTAATGTTCTATATGTACCTGGTTTGATGAAGAATTTGGTCTCCATTTCTTATATAGAATATAAAGGAGATAGAATAGCATTCGTTGATGGGAAAGTACTTGTATGGCCCAAGGGCTCTAGTATAGATGATGCTAGAGTTATTGGAATTCGTGATGGGAGACTATATAAGCTCCTAGGTCAAAATACTCAAGCCCTTGTACATGATGAAGTCAATCCTAGAAAATTATGGCATAGAAGATAAGCTCACCTTCACTATCAATCGTTGTCATCTCTAAATAAAATGGTGGTAGGTGTACTAGAATTGCAACCAATACATGAAGGTGTTTGCAGAGGTTGTGCACTTGGGAAGAATATTAAGAAGCCATTCCCAAGCAATGAAAATATATCTAAGGAGATCTTGAACTTAATACATTCGGAAGTATATGGTCCTATGTCTGTGAAGTCTCTAGGAGGATTTCTTTACTATGTAATATTTATTGATGATTTCTCACGAAAGACTTGGATGTACCTATTGAAGACAAAAGATGAAGTATTTGAAAAGTTTCAAGAATTCAAGGCTAAAGTGTAAAACTTGACAGATAAGAAGATCAAGACTCTGAGGTCTGATAATGGAGGAGAATGCACCTCCAGAGAGCTCATTGCCTTTTGCAAAGTAGATGGGATTAAGAGGGAGCTTATTGGCCCAGATAATCCTCAACACAATGGCATGGCAGAAAGGAAGAATGGATCTATTGAAGAGTATGTTAAGGCAATGATGAATGATCAAAATCTATCCATGTTTCTATGGGGAGAAGTAGTTATGGTAGTCGTATATGTTCAGAATAGAAGTTCTCATCGTATTGAAGAAGCTTTCTCTGTAAAGAAACCAAGTGTTGAACACCTAAGGATCTTTGGATGTCCTATTTATATTCATGTTCCCAAGGAAAAAATAAAGAAGTTGGAACATTCAGGAAAGAAGGTCATATTCATTGGATATAGCAAGTCATCAAAAGCTTATAGAATCTATATTCCAGGACAACAAAAAGTTGAATTCAGTTGGAACGTGACTTTTGATGAAAATATTTCTTATAGGAAATCTATAGAATATTCCATGGAATCCAATGACGAAGAGGAACATTACGATCCCAACGAAGAAAGTACATGTTCTCCAGATCATCCTGATGAAGAACCAGAACAGCCACTTGAACCTGTGGAACCAGTTATTGTTTATGGGATAAGAAAGACACCAACATGGCTCAAATATACCTTGTAGGAAGTAGTAGGACATGAAGCTCCAAGTGGAACCTCCAAGGAAATAAAGAGACCCAAGAGGTTCTCTAGTTATGCGACACATGACAAATCTTGTGAATACAAAACCTTCCACCTTTGAAGAAGTAGTCAAGAAGAAAGAATGGAAGGAAGCTATGAAGGAAGAATATCAATCCATCATGAAGAAATATGTATGGGAAGTTGTGACTAGACATGAAGGGAAGTCTGTGGTAAATTCAAAGTGGATTTATAAGATTAAACATCCAGTGGATGGAAGTGTTGATCAATACAAAGCAAGTTTTGTGGCTAGAGAATTATCCTAGAAAGAGGGAGAAGACTATGATGAGACATTTTCTTATGTTTCTAGATACACTTCTATCAGATACATTATCTCTCTTAATTTTTCCATGGGATGGAGTCTACATCGGATGGATGTGAAGACAAATTTTCTCAATGGAGTGATTGAAGAAGAAGTGCACATAGAGCAACCTCAAGGTTTTGAGGTGCACCAGAGAGAGTCCCATGTTTGCAGATTAAATAAATACTTGTATGGACTCAAGCAAGATCCAAGAGCTTGGTATGCACGGATTGCCAACTACTTGATGAGACTTGGATTCTCCAAGAGCTATGCTGATACAAACCTTTATTACAAGTTTGTGAATGATGCACCTGTGATTCTACTACTATATGTTGATGACTTATTTCTAAAAAGTGCAGAGCCTCTCACTATTTAGTGTAAGAGGGAGCTAGCCTCTGAATTTGACATGAAGGATCTTGGTATCATGCACTATTATTTGGGACTAGAATTATGGCAGAATCCTGCTGAAATATTCCTCAGGTCAAGGAAAGTATGTTGTGAAGATCCTTCAGAAGTTTGGGATGATGAATTGAAAATCCATGGAAACTCCCATGGTGACAAACCTAAAGAAGTTAAGAGACTATGATTATGATCTAGTAGACCCCTCCATGTACCGACAGTTTATTGGCTCATTGATGTATTTGGTTAATACCAAGCCAGACATTTTCTTCATTGCAAACACGTTGAGCGAGTTCTGGTGGAACCGAGACATGAGCATTGGATAGCCGCAAAGCACATTTTGAGATATTTGTGTGGCACGCTAAATTATGGTTGAAGATATGTCTCAAATAGTTATGTATTGTTGCAGGGATATACAGATTCTGATTGGGCAGGGAGTGCAAGTGACAGAAAGATTACTTCTTGTGTATGTTTCAGTTTGGGCTATGCTATGATATATTGAGATAGTAGGAAACATAAGTTTGTCACACTCAACACTGCATAGGCAGAGTATATTGCAGCTTGTGATGCTTGTACGAAAGCAGTATGGATCTGTAAGTTGGTTTCTGGACTATTTGACCAAGCACTGGATTCAACCATGACATATTGTGATAATCAAAGTTG
This sequence comes from Picea engelmannii, assembly GCA_009831015.1. Lineage (NCBI taxonomy): Eukaryota > Viridiplantae > Streptophyta > Pinopsida > Pinales > Pinaceae > Picea > Picea engelmannii. The sequence goes on from ML801194.1 coordinate 135,297, forward strand.
TGTGAAGCTTTCAAAGAACCTTGTGTTCCATGACAAGTCAAAGCACATTGAGATCAAGTACTAATACATTTGTGATTAAGTCTAGAAGGGAGAAGTAAATCTCTAATACATCTCCACAGATGAGAAGATCGCAGATATTCTGATGAAGTCCTTTTCCAAAGGGAAGTTTGTATACTTCAAAGACAAGTTGGGGCTTGTGGATATTAATCCCTTGGTTGAGAGGGAGTGTTGATATTCTTGCATTGTGGATAGTCTGTGTGTTGTTGGACTGACATTATGCCTGTGGAGAATGGTCCAAGTTGGACAGATAATTGATGTACCATGGATTGAAATTATCATGTGGCAAAGATGGTGACCTGATCAAGATGAATGGTTTTCCCCCTATGGCATGAATGATGACCTGATTAGGGAGGTTGGTACAGGACTGACATTTTCTCTATGGCACATATGGTGACCTGATTAGAGAAAGAGGTTCGGGATTGACATTCTTCTATGGCACATATAGTGACCTGATTAGAAGAATGGTCATTATATCCCATGGCGTGACTTTCAACATCTGGAAGGACTGGCATTCTTCATGTGGCACAAATGGTGATCTGATCAGGAATAATAGTCCTTGTAGTCACGGGACACTCCGTTGAGTGTGTGACAACTGCGGGACACTCCGTTGAGTGTGTGACAACTGCGGGACACTCAATTAAGTGCGTAGGTTTCAACACCTGACTTATTCAAGAATCATGCCTGATTACTCAAATGAAGTATGGCTCAGAGAGTTGATGCCATATGATGTGTCATATGACAGGTTATTGTTGATGTTGCAGATGATGATGATGATATTTTTTTATATGACCTTTTCATAGATAGATTTTTTTTGTCAACTTGAGTACATTTAGTTGGTTGTTATGAATACCTTCATAGTTAAGAGGGAGTGTTTAATTTTGTAACTATGGTTGGTATTCATAACGTGAAAAGTGAAAAGTGAAAAGTCATGTCTATTGGGGAGGTCAATTTAGTATAAATAAGGATCCAGTTTGGCTCATTTGTAACTCAAGAAATTCACATCTCCTAGTAAATATTGTGTTCTCTTTGTGATCTCTACTATTATTATACAGTATTTATATGGTTGAATTTCTGAAGTATAATTGCTTAATGATAAATTGAAAAGTGAAAAACAACATCATTAGAAGTAATTATCAGTTTTCAGAAATATTGTGCTATTATCTATTGCACTAGAAAAATCAACATTAAGGTGTCATGACGTGCATCTCCTTCCTTCAAACCACATCACATCACGTCTGGAACCATCAAGCACACCAAAACCCTAGCCTCCACATGATGTTAAGGGCTTAGGAGGTGACATCCTAGGCCTCCAAAGGCCAACGCCCAAGTGCAAAAGGCAACGATGTCATCCTCTAATGTTTTCAAAGTGCCTCCAAAGGCAACATCCTTTATACCTTGCACACAAAGTTTTTGGGGTCCTTTGCCCATCCTATGGGGTATGGCGTGCATACTTGGGGTTTTTAACCCCTCATGAAGGTCAAAATGGCATAATTCCTCCATGGATAGATTTCACCAAGCAAGGTCCTACAAAGACAAACAAATACGCCCTCCAAGGGTTCACAAGTCACATGTATCATGCTAAGTAAGGCACATTTAATAAAAGAACCACACAAACATGTGCATCAAGTCCCCCTTTTTCAAACTAAACAAATGCTCAAAGACCTCATAAAATTTTCCAAATTCAAGTATGGGAGGGTTGTCATGGTGTCCTATTTAGTAGACCAGTCCCAAAGTCAAGGAATGTTTCCCAAGAAGACCCTCTCTAAGTCATGTAATGAGTATGAGGTGGATGGGGGTATGACTTTTTGGCATGGGGTTCTTGACATATCAAGGGATCATAGTGTCTCATTTATGGGTGCCTTTGTGGAGGGTGTGTTGCATCCCTTGTTTGCAATGCAACCTTTTTCCAAGCCCTTTTATTTGCCATTAATTTATTATGGTCCAAAACATTGAGTGTTATGTGCAATGGAAAGTAAGGAGCACTGCAATTCCACTTGAAGTTAGGAACACATCGAGTGTCATGTGCAAGGAAAGTAAAAGACACTACAAATTCATTCCCCCAACAAGTAAGACATTTATTAATTATGTGTTTTCCTTTTTAAAGGTCCTTCAATTTCTTATGGAAAAACATTTTATTGCTCTCAGGACCTTAGGGCGAGCATCTAGAGGGATAATTTATGGCTTTTATCTTTTGCCAGCTACAATACCCTTGGGCCCTTAGCCCCTTCTTCCGATGAAATGAGGTGCAAGCCCTTCTTGGGGTCAATAAACCCAAAAACCAAACAAATGAAGAAATAGAGGGGAAGGAGTGTGAAAAGTGATAAGTATGTGCAGGAATAGTAAAATGACCCTTCAAGGAGAACCCCAGTAGCAACCCTTTTCTCGAGGGTGACCCACTTACTAGGAGACCATGTCGACCATCAAGGTGAAATGAGGAAAAAGGTATAATTTCCAAGCAAATGTTTCCATAATCAAGAGAGGACTCATTGCAACATGCTCAAATGATTCAATTATTAAAGTGACGCTTACCACGAGATCAGAGTTGTTACCTCATTAAGAAAAACCTGTTGTCTTTTTTAGGCCAAGATGGTGTGGTGGACGATGTTGTTGTCGATGAATGGTGATGTGTGGTGAGAAAAGGGGATTTTTCCACTCATCTGGTTGTTGACACTCCATGTCTTCAACCTGCGGGCCTTGAGACATCATCTCCTTAGTTACCCCTAACCTGGGGGGTAACAATAGTGAAGAATTAATTTGAAATAAAACACTTCATTTATAGACATTGAGGAAATGATTAAATATTAATAATTCCTCTTAAATTAGTTTAGTAAAATAACTCTTTAAATAGATCATTGAATAATTTGAAACCTTCTCTCTATAACACATGTTATATAAAACTCATCTTTTACATTTACAATAATGTGTTTGATCATTTTAAAGTATGTGTATTGATGATAAGTGAAATATTTACTTAAAACATCTTAATTTAAATTCTTTAACATAGTTTAAAATAAACAATGAATTACAAAAACTTCAATTTTCATAAAAGATAAATAATCAATTTTCATAAAAGATAAATACATCCAATAGATACTTACATATTAAAAATTTCTATTCTCCCATCCAAGTACCCATGACATGGGAAATGTACCAAAACTTTGCTCTTACAGCCAAAAACCATCATGTGAAAATGTACAAAAATTTGTAACCATGTTGTGGGAAATGTATAAGAACTTGGCTTTGACATCACAAGCAACATTCAAATTTTAACATGTTTGGGCTCTTCCAAGGGGTTTTGGCTCGTTAGAGAAGTGCTGACTAAAATTTGGCCTTCAAAATAAATATAAAATCTAAGATTTTACATGTTAATTAAGAAGGAAAAAATTGATAAAAATGTTTAAAAAAAAAATGGTTTTTTTAATAAACCATAAATAATTATTTCACATAATCCACTGTATCTTTCACAATCTACCATATCACATGTTTATTTATATAATTATGTTTATTTTTATTAATTATATAGGGTCCATTGTATATTTTATATAATCCACCATATCACGCATTTATTTCTTGAACTTGTAAGTGCTTTCCACAGTGCTCTACTCAAGAAACATTGATCTCTACGACATGATAATGGCATCTTTTGGATCTAATTGTAGCATCCATTTATAAAGAAACCTTGTATTCATATTCATATTGCATAGATATATGTATGCACTATCATTATCCCGCATGATTTTCATCAACGTGGCATATCCCCTCAAAGCCTACATTTTATTTAAATCGATTAGAGGCAAATGTTCAAAGTTTACATGGATTGTGAATGCAAATGCACGAGATGCGCCATAGGATTTTGTTTAGGTAGTGATGGAATATATATTTGTTAGATGTACATTGAGTGGAATATACATATAACAACATATAATGTTGTACAGATAGTTGATCAAACAATTTTATGTTTTTTTTGTCAGTTACTATTAAGTGTATATATGTTGTAAATGAAAAAGAAAAACAGAAAATAAAAATAGGAGTCAGAAGCAAACATGTATTAAGTCACAAGGTCATGGTTTTTTTGACGATATATAAGTCACATTACAGTTTATATTTTGTACATGGAAAGTTTCTTTTGATTCAAATTTGAATATCAATGAAATTGCTTTTTTCCGTTGGAAGAAAAAAAAATATAATGTTGTACATCACTCTGGGGAACTCAATGCACACCACTCCAAGATACTTAATTCTCGACTTCTCACTATCAAATCATGTACATTGCAATTCAGGAATACACTATACCAACATTCTTTGACTAGTTCATGTGAAATATCATATGGTATAGTGTATCCAATCAAATTAGCATTTAAACTTACCAAACACATTAGTGGGTGGGGTTTCATATTAAGTGCTACTTCCAGTTTGTAATATGAATAATGCGCCATTACATTTTTCTTATGGGCGGGGGAAAATAAACATAGAAAAAATAAATTGTTTTGAATCCCATTGGGTGGCTTAATGTACTATGCATCTATTTGAATAGTGCAATCCTTGAATGAACGGAAAAGCTCTGTCGAGAGATCATACGATACTTGAATGAATGCAAAAGCTCCATCGAGAGATCATATGATCCCTGGATGAATGCAAAATATCTTTGTAGAGATTGTACGGTGCGAGCCTGGCATAATTAATAGGATTGAGATGGTGATCGTTGATTTTGTAATCTTTCTCAAAGATAGTTATGTGGCAAGAAATATCTCACTAGTCATGTCCAACTAAAATTGGTCTTACATTCCCGCTCTGAGCTAGTTCCCGTCCAACCCATGCATGTTGCTTCATCTTCTATTTAAGCTATGTATCTTGAACATTTCCTTCAACGTTTTTGCAGGATTCATCTTGTGAATTCTATTATTTTTAAAGTACAATTTTTTTATTATAATAGTGATTGGAAATCCTTTGTATTTGTGTTTTTTCCCACTATTTGATATATATATATATATATATATATATATATATATATATATATATATATATATATATATATATATATTAAGTTTTATTGGAATTTTACAATTTTTTCATATAATTATTATTTAATTTTTTAAGATTGTAAATATTTGGAAGGACAATATTTTATTTTTGTGTCTTTTTTAATGAAAAGTGTAAGGTCTTCGGCTAGATGGGCATGAAGACCTTCACCCAAGTCCTCAAAGAGACGAAACATGGGGTTGCTCTGGCACCCAAGTTGGGCAAGTGGCTACCTTGGGCATGTGAATGTGCCAAGGGGCTTTCCTAAGTATGAAGCGACCAAGAGATTAGGGTGTGTTGGCATGAGGTGCGCACCAAGGTTGGGCATACTAGTCCTAAGGGGAACGACAGTTGACAAGCACATGGGTTTGTTTGGGCGATCGGGTCCGTGAAGGGGTACGACAATTCGTTTGGGTGATTGGGTCCGCGAAGGGGTGTAACAATTCGTTTGGACACATGGGTTCGTGAATGGGTGTGACACCCACAAAGGACACGATGATTCACGATGGTGACCTTTAGAGTGCCTATAAGAGAAAAAGGGCACACAACCAAGGAAGGAAGATTTGGAGAATGAAGGAGAGAAAGAGAGCTCTATGGTTTTGAGGCAAACAAAGAGGGCGAGCTCCCTCAACGAGCCAAGTCGCTCCACTTGGGACGACTTGTGCTACCTTGAGGTGGATCCTTTGGATAGAGTTGGACGAACTTCTCTTGGGTTGGTTTTGGGGAAGTTTGAAAACGTGGGTCTGTTGGAGGCATGTGTGAGGCAGAACCAAAATCCATGCATGTCTGAGGTGCACCGCGGGAGGTTGCGATAGAGGGTCTTGGTGATGATTATGTGTATGAGTGCCTTGGTGAGGTGAGGCGAGTCGTTTGACTATGTCGAAGTTGTAAATTGAGCCGACAATGCTCATGTTGTAACTGTTTCGCAATAACAAAGACTTAGTTGGGTGTTATGCATGGTTTGTGCCGCCCGCACTATATATGTGTTTGTCTTTCGTTTGTTCCATAGTTGTTTCTCATGTTCATGGATGTACGCTTAAAAATGACCAAGTGTTAAAGATGTTAACAAATGTCTAAGTATACAAGAGTTGCACTAAAATAGGAGTGTGACTCGTCGGTAGCCTAGAACGGAGTATGGGTATGCTCTAGGTGAAGAGACGTAGTTCGGACGAAGTAACCTTGATGTTGCCAAATAACCAAGCGAGAAACGTCGCACGCCCTCAATAGATGCACAATCATAAAATTTGACTAAACACACTATAAAAATGTGAAAAAAAATTATTTAATTTACACTTGTCAATTGACATATAATTGTTTTTATAACTTTTCATTTTTAAAAAACTAAATAATTATATATTCTTCCAATTGAAATTAAAATCAATTCTTCAAACTTAATTACTACACCTCAAACCATCATATAAAACATGTGAATGTTGCAATATATTAAGAACTCAATATGAGAAATGTTAAAAAAGTGAATGTTTTCGTACCCAAACCATCATATAAAAAATGTAAAAATGTGAATGTTGCAAGATATTAAGAACTCGGCTGTCACATCCCAAAACCCATCATGTAAGAAATGTACAAAGATTATGATGTCGCCATATGTTAGGAATTTGGCTCTCTCATCTCAATGCCACTTTGTCAATGTGATAAAGACACCATTTTTAAACTAGTTGGTGGCCAAAGTAGAGGCAAAATAGAATCTTCTTAGAGATAAACATGTTTCATTCTTTTCATACACTCATTCACTCACAAATTTGGATGGTTGGACATTCAAAAAAGGAAAGAGTTTTATTATAAATTATTAGTGAAAATTGGGTTTAAACTATATGAATTAGATTATAAAAAAATAAAATTTATTTAAATGGTTTAAAAAAAATTATTTTACAAAGATTACTTTTTATATATTGATTTTTAAAATATTTTCATTTTATTTGGTTTTGGTTTGGTTTTAGTTTTATTTAATTATTTATGGGTTACGTCCTCAAGGAAAAAAATCAATTTAATAAAAGTCAAAAACATATTTTTTGTGTTATTTGTTGTAATAGTTGAAAAAGTGTTTTATTTTTTGTAATGTGTTATTTATTATGTTGACGGGTGCATTCTAAAACTCATTATAGCATACATTGTTTTGAGTGAATAAGAGTGATTTTGAGGTTATATCAATGTTAATGAAAAATATGTAAATTAATTTAAATCCATCTTAATTTTGGACTTGTCAAATATAATAAGGCATCAAATTTTTGTAGTACATATATTTTTTCAAGTTTTTACATTGTTAAAAAGATTTTCATTTTTAGGGATTTGATCACTTGCTATATTTGATAGATATGGGGTTAAGATGGATTTATACTGGTAGTAGTCATGTTCGAGCATCCCTACCAAATACAAGTTTTTAGCTTAGTAAATCGTAAGTTTTTCATTTTGATAATGAAAGAGGTATTTGAGATTTCACGGTTTATATATTCATTTCATAATGATCATTCTTTCCATTTATTTCCCTTCTTTGAGGAATATAAAAATACCAAAAACAATCTCAATTGTAGAAAAGATGTAACGAGAGTAAGTATCCTTCTAAAATCAATCAAAATATTATTAATTACAAAATGACAGAAAGATACATAAGGGAAAACACTTAAACAATTCAATTTTGGTACAAAGAAGATGGATGGGGAGAAATCCATTCAACCATATTGTGGTTCTTCACTAAAAGAAATATCAAAACAGTGATAATGAAGAATCAATTTGAAATAAAACCTTTCATCGATGAAGGGGAGGATCGAAGAAATGATCATGAAGAATTAATTTGAAATGAAACACTTCATTTATAAACATTAAGGAAATGAATGAAAATTGGGGATTCCTATATTGAATTGGTTTAGTAAAATAACCCAACTGAGTATTGAATACTTTAAAACCTTCTCTATAATACATGTTATATAAAAACTCATATTTTACATTTACAATAATGTGTTTTAATCATTTTAGAATATTTGTGTTAATGACAAGTGAAATATTTATTTAAAACATCTTAATTTTAATTTTTTAACATAGTTTAAACTAAACAATCAATTACAAAAACTTTAATTCTCATAAAAGATAATTACATCCAACAGATATTTACATATTGATAACTTTTTTATGAGAAATTTAACTATCTCATCCTAGTACGCATGCTATGGGAAATGTACAAAAACTTGGCTCTTACATCCAAAAACCATTAGGTAAAAAATGTACAAAAATGTGTACCCGTGTTATGGGAAATGTGCAAGAACTTGGCTCTCACATCCCAAGCAACATTCAAATTTGAATTTGTTTGAGCTCTTCCAAAGGGTTTTGGCTCATCATAAAGTGTTAACTAAAATTAGGTTTTCAAAATAAATATAAAATCTAAATTTTATATATCAATTAAGAAGGAAAAAATTGATAACAATGTTTAAAAAGAATGGTGATTTTTTTAATAAATCATTACTAATAATTTTGTTAATCCACTATATATTTCACACAATCTACCATATCACATGTTTATTTTTATTAATTACATAGAATACACTGTATATTTCATATAATCCACCATATCACACATTTATTCCTTCTACCATATCACATGTTTATTTTTATTAATTACATAGAATACACTGTATATTTCATATAATCCACCATATCACACATTTATTCCTTGAACTTGTAAGTGCTTTCCTAAGTGCTATGCTCAAGAAACATTGATCTATATGACATGATAATAGACATGATAATGGCATCTTTTGGATCTAATTGCATCATCCATTTATAAAGAAACCTTGCGTTCATATTCATACCACATAGATATATGTACACATTATCATTATCTAGCGCGTTTTACATCAACATGACATATCCTCTCAAAGCCTGCATTTTATTTAAATGGTTTAAAGGAAAATGTTCGGAGTCTATGTCGATTGTGAATGCAAATGCATGAGAGGCTTTCGTTTAGGTAGTAATGGAATACTGTAATATATATATATATATATATATATATATATATATATATATATATATATATATATATATATATATAAA
>ML801194.1:161272-172764 GCA_009831015.1 Picea engelmannii
ATAGAGTAAGTCATGGCTGCCTTGACTTGGTCAACCCTAGATCTGACCAAAAAAACTCAAACTTGACGTCTTGGCTTGCTGAGAGTATCAGGAGATGCGCTAGGCTAGGGCACACTGATCTATCTGGAAATTAGGTCAATCCCTTCACTTAAGGTGCCTTAACGAAAGGATTAGGGTTTCTATAACTACACTTGCTAGTAACCCTAGCGGTAGTGCTATGGTGACTGCTCCTGCTAGAAACCCTAGCAACAGTTCTTCAACGAGCTTAATATTCTTACGGCTATGTTTCCTTCCAGCGGTTAGACTGAATGAAGGAGCTATGGACCCATAACCTGTTAGAGTATAATGGATGTGCTCGTTTTACCATTGACAATATCACTATTGTCACCCAACCATAGGCCAAAGCCACACTCTGAGCACCTTAACCTTGACAGAGAATCACTCCGGAAGCAAACTCTAGGCTAGATAGCCAAACAAAGGGTAGCGCACCTTTCCCCAAGGATAGCGCACCAACAAGAGCTAATCAGATAGTCCAAACCCTAACCAAGAGATAGTCCAAGCCAAACGTGATCTGCTAGCTGCAGCAGCTGCAATGGCAACTCTCCTTTAAACCTGTGCACAAAACTGTGCACTGCAGTGCGCACAAGTGTTGCTCTGCAATTCTGAGACTACCTGCCAAAATGAAGACTGGCCCCCTGTATTTATACTGATTCTAGCTAACTGCCTGGGCCGACTTCTCATTTTGGGTATCTGTCTGTTCAGTATATATTATTTCTTCTGGTCGACTTGTTCTCTTGGAGGCTAATAACCTATTATAAATTATCTTCTTGAGCCGACAAGTCTTCTAGGGTTATTAGGCAACTCATTAGGGTTTCTTCTTGCTTCCCGCAGTATTCTATCCTCATCAGGTTTACACGTGGAGGTAAATACCTCCGGCAGCTACCATAATATCAACAATTTAGGTGGAGCAAGAAGGCGTCTTGCAAGTGCATCATGTGCGCATATTGGACAGGAAGAGCAAACAACTCCGGAATCGATCCATAGGACTTGTAAAGGTCCAGTGGACCTAGTATGGTCCCGAGGATGTGACATCGGAGCATGAAGATGCGATGCGGACAAAATACCCGCATCTTTTTGAAGATTTTAGAAATCTTGTTGATGTTGTGTAAAAGTTGCACTAAGGACAGTGCAAAAATAAGGGGAGGGGATCGTAATACCCCAAGGACGAGCCCATTTTTTATATATGAATTGTAAACATGTTTTGTAGGCTGGTGAGTCGAGTGTTGATAAGTTGGTGGGCTTATGTGTTTATAGGACCCGAGAGCCAAGTGTTAAAGGCCAGGAGCCTATTTGTATATGTAATTATGCAAAATCATTAATAAAATATAAACACCGTTGCATGCAGACTGACCACAAAGAAAGAGTGATGGGGGATTAAGTTTCCACAAGGTGGGTAAGGGAAAGGCGGCTGAAAGGTTGGAAAGGGAGCTAAGCTTAGGGGGTTTAAGTCCTTGAGACTAATAATTTATTATTATTCCAAAGTTGTGTGAAAGACATGTTTTTATCCTAAGTCCTGGGAGAGGCAACGCATGCAGCTCCAGGAAGACAAGTGTCGACCTAGGCGCATGCAGCTAAAGAGGAAGAGTCATCTCGTGTTGTGGGTTCGTTCTCCATTCGGGCATCCATTGTCTGTCCTATAGTGCGTCCACGTCTGATCCCTGCATACCCTCACACAGCTCTAAAACCAAAAAATCGTGATGTTTTCCTGAGAAGCCGACGCATCCTCTGTCTGAACTATTGAGTTTGTGTTCGACCTCTACATGGATTCCTTGTCACACACCCTGAAAACCAGTGGAAAACCCGTGGATTGAGCCGTGTCACCTGTGTGCCCTGTGAGCCCAGCCTATCCGCTCTTGCAGAGTCGATTATGTACCTGAACTGTCTTTGGGTTGCTGCCTTCTATTTTTCCTGAGTGGAATTGACCAGTTGTTGTTGTTGTTATCCTCACCTTGCGAGAATTGGGCTGAAACTGGTTGAAGAAGCGGGTTGTCGGGCCCGTGGTTGAAGAGGCAAGTTGGCAGGCCTATGGGCAGCTCTCTCCAGGTGAGAGAGTTTGTTGGGAAGTGATTTTCTCCTAGAGAGAGTCCAGCACCAGCTACAGAGCTCTGAGAATTCCTAACCCGACCTGTTGCCAAGACCCAGAGAGGGAGGTGAAGCAGCGGATGGATTGTGTGACAGTGAAGGTGTATACTCCCGGGTGGAACATGCATGTGGGGAATGACAGTCTGTGAGTACGTAAGAAGGCTCCTAGAGAGAATCCTTCTCGTTTCTCTGTGCAGTTTTCCTGTAACCTCAGCCTAGTCTAGGATTCCCTTGCCTTGGGTGGAGCTTGGTCCCAGCTCGGGGGTGACACATTGCTGAGCGTGATGAGCAACGTGGTCTAAGGCTGGGAGGTTCGTCAAAGGTCTGCACGTAGTTGGTGGAGTTACTCCAGCTTCAAAGATAAGTATCATTGTGTGTTTAATTTCAATTAAAATGCATGTCTGTGATGCTTGTATGTTTTCATGTATTTCGTTGCATGTATGAATTGTTGTTAATTCTATTTAAGTCTGTATGATGGCAGTAACTCTATGTTAAATGTGTTAATTTGATTTAATGCATATTATATATGTGTATATTCCGCAGTAGTGGCATTGCCCGGCCTATGGGTGGTTGGGGATGTTACAGTAGAGTCAAAGTGGGCACTGCTTTTTATGCTTAGATAGAATCCCCACCTTGGCTTCAACCTGGAAACATCTTAAAAGAATAAAAGGCAATAAATGGACTTGGAAAAAGGTTGCATTGAAAACGAAGGCGCAACACACCCTCTACGAAGGCACCCATAAATGAGACACTACAATCCCTTGTATGGCATGAACCCCATGCCCAAAAGTCTTGCCCTTATCCATGTCCCCTCATACACATGACCTAGAAAGGGGTCCACTTGGGAAACATTCCTAAACTTGAGGTACGATTCACCTAATAGGTCGCTTTGTCAACTCTCCCATACCTAAACTTGACAAATTGCATAAGGTCTTTGAACACTTGTTTATTTTGATGAGGTGGTTTGGTTGTACATGCTTAGATTGCTCTTTATTGATTTGATTTACTCATCATGATGCATTTGACTTGAGATCCTTGGAGGGTGTATTCATTGTCTTTTGCAGGACTTATTTGGTGGACAGATTTGGAAGAACAAGCCTAGCTTGGCCTTTCTTGGGGCTTGAATCCCATAGGTTGGATACCATGTCCTTCACACCGGACAATGATGACAGCCTTTGGAGGTGTTAGCTCTAGAAGTCACCCTCAGACTGCAAATGAGGTTAGCCTAGAAACATTTGAACATGAGTGTGTAAATCTGTTTATATGCAGGTGGATTAACCAAAATAACAAGAGAGAACAAGGTAGCAAACTGTCTACAAGATGATTTCATTGGGCATGGATTCAATGCAACCTAAAGATTGAAGGCACTCAAGCTGCTTATCACACAAAGGTTATGTAGATAGAAGAAAGGGGAAGAAAACATAAAACAAAAAGTTCATCAAACGAAAGATCCTTTCTGTCAAATGAACTAATCAAGATACTTAATAATACAATGATAAATAGGCAAGCTACAACAGAGTCTCTACTACTCATAGATCTATTAATCAATGACCGGCTTTGATTCTCAAAAAAAATGTATTTTATTCAAGTAAGAAGAAAGAACAGGTATAAACAGACAAGGTATAAACAGACAATCATGCCTTTAGGCTTACATTCATGTATCCACATAAATTTGCCTCATGAACTTCTCTCCGGTCTTGGAGAAAACCCCTCTCCCCTTTAAATACATATCAAGTCTTGCTATATATAACTCTTCAATGGATCGAACGTTCTCCCTAGAGTTCTAATTACGCCTTGATTACAAATGATATGCTATACTAAAAATATAGTAACTGATTGCTGAGTCACTACATAAAAAATCACAAAAAATAAACTAAAACTCAAAATAGCTGCAATATATGTCGAATGCTAGAAGTTGGAGTCATGAATTAGTTGATTCCACTACTCCTCTGCTTTCCTTCTAATTGTTTTCTGCCACCTGTGCATTCCTCCTCTACATTTAGAGTTTAAATTATCTTCGAATCCTGGAATCACTGCTTGATTAGGGTTTAGCAATTATCTACCTCAAAATACTCATTGAGATTTCTTGAACTGATAATGAGTTTGATGTTCTGACTGCTATTTTCTCGGAATGTTTTCCCTCCAAATCTGGAAATAAGTACCATACAACCGGAAGAGAGTGATTAATGCTCAATATCAAAATGACCCCTAAGAATTTGTCATTAAATCGGGAACCCGCAACTGCCATCTACTAAAAATTGCATGAAATTGCTTATTCTGACTGATCCTCTTCAAATGCTGGAGATATCTTTAGATCCGAAACTCTGGTGTGAAAAAGATTGACTAAACCCTCATCCTGCACTTTAGTGAAGGACTCAAAGACTACATCTGTCAAAGGCTTCCTATTGATTTCTCCAATCATAATACAAACCTTACACGAGCCTCATCTCTTTTTCCTTCAAATCGCATTCCTTAAAAAACAAAACTTGCAATTATTGTCATGGCAATTAATGAGGTCCTCGACAATCTGAAGTTCATCGTCTTGCTGCTTTGTTCCTGAAGATGTCACCAGTGAAAACCGATTTACAGGAAATATGCCTCTGAAGCCAATCTTTTAAAAGTATAATATTTCTTTGACTACCTAATTCAACATCATGGTTCATCTGAAAAACAATCTTTTCTATTCGCATATGGTGTTGCAGGAACTAGAACGTTTCTATTCAAGCTACCACATGCTCCAAGTTTGAATGCCATGTTTTTGATGATGGTACTCATGACAATCTTCATATCCTTCTTAAGCATACCCTGAACAACTACAAATATTTGACAGCTACCGTGTTTGATACTTGGTCGCAGGTCAACATTGGCATCCGACACAGATGCATCCTGCTGGCACAACTGTACGCAAAATCTCCATCCTCGTCGATCTAACATGAACTGGGTCAATCCTTCGAACACCTGCGCTAGGGAAGCATTTTATCAGCTTTCATATCCTCTATTTAACATCTGGATGCTCGGGCGTTGGGCGCCTGAACTCGAGGGCTTTTCAAATGCGCGCCCTATGTCATCAATCTGGAGAAATCGTTTTGTTTGTGTGTTTAAGATGTCATCTTACAGGACAGAGATAACATTCACGTTTAATATCTGGTTTTTCACATGTAATCGACACCTGTAAGCGTCTTGGACACTAGGATTTCAGGCCCGAGCAATTGGCGTTTTCCCTTGGCGCTTCGTGGATTGACTTCACACTTTTTATCCTGCGTATGGGACTTTATCCTACATTGTCAGGCAGAAGCACTTTGTGGCTATTTAAATATGCCAACGCTCATATGTATTATCGACGCATAGAGCAAAGCAAGGTCCCCTCGTGGGTTCCTCCTCCATGTGACTTGGCGCTTGGGCGCTAGGCTCCGACTTGTGTTGTGTGTTGTGGTTGATGCTAACCCGTGTTGTGTTGATTGAAGGTGCTTGACTACTAGAAAATTTGGAGATTGGCCCTCGGCCAATAGATTTTGCTACAATAAACATTAAGCTTGTAAAAGAAACCCGAGAGAAAACTGACCAGATAAGCCAAAATTGGTTTTATAAGACCATTTTTAATTTGCTAGAAAACTGCATTTTAACCCACAAGCAATTTAGCTAACGCCAATTAAAAAGCGGTTTTTAATCAGCATCCTTTCAAAAATAAAAAAATTTCATTAGCACTTTTTAGGTGCCAACACGAACATCACCACAATATATCAAAAACTCTGTCAAACATATTCTCCGCCAGCTATAGAAACAATGTGCCAATCTCCACGCCAAACTCGACTTTACAAGAAGAATCTAGTGTCAGTCTCATAAACAAATCCTTGTTCCTCAACTCTCTCTATGCAACCACTAGTTCCCTCTTGCAATTGATAAGAGACACTTGGAAACTTGGCAATTTTGGATTGAATTCAGTGAGAAATATCCTGTATGATAAGGAGAATTGAAAACAACTGTTATTTATTTGAGGTGATGGTTCCAGTATTCGTCGAAAACCCCTCTTAATCACCAACGGAGAAAGATATGGGGAAAAGAAATCCATGCTCGCTTTGTGGGTTGCCACAAGCAGTGATCCTTGCTTAATATCAGCATTAAACAATATTTGACTTGGATAGGCCAATTTATCTATGTGAAGTAGAATCGAGGCATCATACAATATTTGACTTGGATAGGCCAATTTATCTATGTGAAGTAGAATCAAGGCATCATAGCACTGTAAAGGTGTATAGAACAAGGACTTCCACCCTTCCTGTACCTCCCCTCCAATGAGGTGAGTTAATAGCTCAACACTACTTCTAGCATATGCAATAAACCTTTTAAGACATAGATTGTCCGGAGTGAGTGAGGTCCAACTCTTAGATTCCTAATCATATGGGGTTGCTATGCACATTGTTGGTCCTGCATTATTTGCACCAGTTTCTTCCAGAGAGACTTTTTGTTTGGCAATAAACTGGGTCATCATTTGACCTCTGTCCTTAGTGTTCGGTCTCCAGAGTCAATTTAGTTGGTGCTTGTAGGAACAATATTTTTTTGGTGCTACAAGAATGACCTCATTCTTGCAATAAGGAGAAAATTTGATATGTAGTATCTGGATACTAACAATGGCTCCTCCTGGGGATGGCATGCTCCCTACAAGCTTCCAAGAACAAGCAGACCACTGTGCCTTTCCATCCTGTCCATCTATGCAATCCGACCCTGCAAATTTTCTACTCTGTAAACATCCACAATTTTTTGTGTTGTGCCTAATCCATTGGACTAGTGGAGTCATTCATACCGCTGCTGAAACTCTGCAACTTATTCAAACTCTGAACACACATTACTGAAATGACAACATACTGCAGCAAACCAACAAACTGAAAAGAATCTACATGCTCATATGGCGAGCTTATTTTACCCGACCCTAATCTTAATCAGTGCAGCTGCTCAGTTATGTAATTATGAATTTCCAGAAGAACAATTCAAGTAACTGATTAACAAGCCAAACTCTTTGTATGTGCTTCATCAAAATGAAGACTAGAACAAGAATCAGCATTTGATCGTAAATTTGATTTTCAGATTTATAACGAAACAAGGACTGACACTTTGAATTTATGAATTCCTCCATATAGATGGCCACCAGATCACAGAAAACAAAAGAAGTGGAATAATGACCATTAAAGGTTACCTCTGCCTGCTTCTTGAATTGAAAGGGATGCTCATGAGAACCCTTTAATTCTTCTACTCTGTAAGTGATACCAGTTTTTTGTTCATGAGGTGCTGCAAAAGGAGAAGAAGATCTGAAATCTTCAACCATGTTAAACCCATCATGCTCAATGTCTTCTACGGACCCGAGATAGCTGATTTCTACATAATGTTGTTCCTTATTGGATGAAGAAAAAAGCTTTATAGTATGCTCTTGAAATTCCTTTATATCCTCATTGAAATCTGTATTGGATGAAGAAAAAAGCTTTATAGTATGCTCTTGAAATTCCTTTATATCCTCATTGAAATCTGATGTAACTGTCGTACACCGGCTGGCTGCTACTCAAGTCATCAAAATTTGATGTGGCGATCTGTTCTTCTCCATTTGAATACTCATCAAAGATAGGTCGATCTGAAAAGTTCCCTGAAATCTGAAATTCACAGACCTTTGTTTCACGACCATAATGAAAGAATGAGTGCATATGTGTTGCGTGATCATCTTTGGAATTTTGACCATAAGACACATTTGAAACAAGACCAAATGCATCTCTACAGCTACTGGTAGTTCTTCCTCATCAACAGTAAGATCTTCAACAATAGTTTTTTCAGTTAACGATTGATCCTCAAACAGATAATTAGCAGCAGATTGTTCATGAGGATAAACATTCAGATGATCATCAAAACTATCAAAATCATTATGAGAACATTTCAAGTTGTTTTCACAATTTACAGGGGCAACCTTTCATCAGATACATCGTGTATCATCTCTACCCTCTGCTGAATATAGGATTCAAATTGTTCGCAACAATTCTTAAGAAATGTGTCAAAAGAATAATACCTTTTACAATGCTTGATGAATACTGCATGGAATTCCCTCAAGGAAGATATGCTTGACGAAGGAAAAGATCAGTACCACTGTCGTGCATCGCCCTCCAATGAATACAAAAACATCTTCATACGAACATCCTTGTGATGTAGATCTAGTTGATCTATGCATTCATGAAACTTGACAAGGTGATCTAAAGGATTATCCTCCTTGATTGCTTTGAAACGTGGAAGGCAGTCTCCCCATATATCTATAGTCCATATATCTATAGTGGGAACAACATTAGGGAAACCAAAAATATCAGAAAAATTGAATGGAGCAAACCTTCTAGCCACAATGGCTGCCAAGCATCTGTTGATATCTTGGATCTTGTGGAGTTGCCTATGAACCTCCAAACAGTGGAGTCGCCATGGTGAAAGATCTGCAGTCAATTATGTACCCTCTTCTTGTTCACCATCAAGAAGCGGATCTGATCGTTGTCGTTCTTCCCAAGGAAGATGTCTTCGTTCCTTCGTCCCCAGTAATGGCACCAAAAATGTTAGCTCTAGAAGTCACCCTCAGATTGCAAATGAGGTGAGCCTAGAAACATTTGAACATGGGTGTGTAAATCTGTTTATATGCAGGTGAATTAACCAAAATAACCAAAATAACAAGAGAGAACAAGGCAACAAATTGTCTACGAGATAATTTCATTGGGCATGGAGTCAATGCAACCTAAAGATTGAAGGCACTCAAGCTGCTTATCAAACAAAGGTTGCGTAGATACAAGAATGGGGAAGAAAACATAAAGCAGAAAGTTCATCAAACGAAAGATCTTTTTTGTCAAATGAACTAATCAAGATACTTGAATAATACAAAGATACTTGAATAATACAATGATAAATAGGAAAGTTACAACAGAGTCTCAGCTACGCATAGATCTATTAATCAATGACAGCTACTCATAGATCTATTAATCATCAATGACAGGGTTTGATTCTCAAAAAACTGCATTTTATTCAAGTAAGAAGAAATAAAAGGTATAAACAAACTGATAAACTAACTCTCATAGATCCTCAATGGCAGAGATGCTTTCAGAACAATCATGCCTTCATGCTTACATTCATGTATCCACATAAATTTGCCTCATGAACTTCTCTCCGGTCTTGGAGAAAACCCCTCTCCCATTTAAATACATATCAAGTCTTGCTATATATAACTCTTCAATGGATCGAACCTTCTCCCTTCTCCCTAGAGTTGTAATTACACCTTGATTACAAATGATATGCTTTACTAAAAATACAGTAATTGATTGTTGAGTCACTACATAAAAAATCACAAAATATAAACTAAAACTCAAAATAGCTGCAATATATGTCGAATGCTGGAAATTGGAGTCATGAATTGGTTGATTACACTACTCCTCTGCTTTCCTTCTAATTGCTGTCTCCACCTGTGCATTCCTCCTCTACATTTAGAGTTTAAATTATCTTCGATTCCTGGAATCACTGCTTGATTCGGGTTTAGCAATTATCTACCTCAAAATACTCATTGAGATCTTCTTGAACTGATAATGAGTTTGATGTTCTGACTGCTATTTTCTCGGAATGTTTTCCCTCCAAATCTGGAAATAGGTGCCATACAACTGGAAGAGAGTGATTAATGCTCAATGTCAAACTGACCCATAAGAATTTGTCATTAAATCGGGAATCCACAACTGCCATCTGCTAAAAATTGCATGAAATTGCTTATTCTGGCTGATCCTCTTCAAATGCTGGAGATATCTTTAGATCCAAAACTCTGGTGTGAAAAAGATTGAGTAAACCCTCATCCTGCACTTTAGTGAAGGACTCAAAGACTACATCTGTCAAAGGCTTCCTATTGATTTCACCGATCATAATACAAACCTTGCACGAGCCTCATCTCTTTTTCCTTCAAATCCCATTCCCTAAAAAACAAAACTTGTCATTATTGCCATGGCAATTAATGAGGTCCTCGACAATCTGAAGTTCATCGTCTTGCTGCTTTGTTCCTGAAGATGTCACCAGTGAAAACCGATTTACAGGAAATATACCTCTGAAGCTAATCTTTTAAAATTATAATATTTCTTTGACTACCTAATTCAACATCATGGTTCAGCTGAAAAACAATCTTTTCTATTCGCATATGGTGCTGCAAGAACTAGAACATTTCTATTCAAGTTACCACATGCTCCAAGTTTGAATGCCATGTTTCTGATGATGGTACTCATGACAGTCTTCATATCCTTCTTAAGCATACCCTGAACAACTACAAATATTTGACAGCTACAGTGCTTGATACTTGGTCGCAGGTTAACATTGGCATCCGACACAGATGCATCCTGCTGGCACACCTGCACGCAAAATCTCCATCCTCGTCGATCTAACAGGAACCGGGTCAATCCTTCGAACACCTGCGCTAGGATAGCATCTTATCAGCACTTTCATATCCTCTATTTAAGATCTGGATGCTCGGGCGTTGGGCACCTGAACTCGAGGGCTTTTCAAATGCGCGCCCTATGTCATCAATCTGGAGAAATCGCTTTGTTTGTGTGTTTAAGATGTCATCTTTTTACAGGACAGAGATAACATTCCCGCTTAATATCTGGTTTTTCACATGTAATCAACACCTGTAAGCGTCTTGGACACTAGGATTTCAGGCCCGAGCAACTGGCGTTTTCCCTTGGCGCTTCGTGGATTGACTTCACCCTTTTTGTCCTGCGTATGGGACTTTATCCTACATTGTAGGGCAGAAGCACTTTGTGGCTATTTAAATATGCCAACGTTCATATGTATTATCGACGCGTAGAGCAAAGCAAGTTCCTCTCGTGGGTTCCTCCTCCATGTGGCTTGGCGCTTGGGCGCTAGGCTCTGACTTGTTTTGTGTGTTGTGGTGGACGCTAACCCGTGTTGTGTTGATTGCCGGTGCTCGACAGCTAGAAAATTTGGAGATTGGACCTCGGCCAATAGATTTTGCTAAAATAAACATTAAGCTTGTAAAAGAAACCCGGACCAGATAAGCCTTTAATTTGCCAGAAAACTGCATTTTAACCCACAAGCAATTTAGCTAACGCCGATTAGCAATTTAGCTAACGTCACCACTCTTGAAAAGAGGTATTGCCATACTAGTTGTTCAATATGTGGGGAACCCCTACTGTATGATGTTGTTGAAATTTTCTGTGATGTGAGGTGAAAGAATTTTTAAGCCCCACTTTAAATACTCTGCTTGGAGTTCATCTAAGTCTTTTGCTTTTCCAGCGCCCAACCTCTTGATACCCATCTCTACCTCTTGCACCGTGAAGAGTTTTGTATCTATG
>ML801194.1:185528-206281 GCA_009831015.1 Picea engelmannii
TTTAAAGCTTACAGGTTCTCATAGCTTGGAGTGGTGATGAAACTTGCTTGTCTCTTCACAACTTCAAGGATCTAAAGACTCAATCCCTCCTTAGCTCATCTAAAGACTCCATTGCCCAAGGGTTCCAAGGCTACAATTTTCTCACTTCACTCTTTCTCAAAGAAAATCTAAAATTTTTGGTTACTTTGTTGGAAATGCAAGTAGCTTAGATCTATCTTTATTTCAAATTCTGAATATCTAAGTGCACATGCATAAGATAAACTAGATCCAAGTTTGTACTTTCAAGTTTCATCTAAATACTTAGATCTAGCATAGGAAAAGTCTCATTTTAGCATGCTTTCTTTCAAAATTTTTATAAGTTAAAGGATAGTTCTTTTCCTAAAGCTTTCAATTCCATATTTGGCAATTAGAGTGCCTTTATATTGTTGTTTTAAAACAACAAAAAAAGACCCTAAGGAGACAAACTCTTTAGCTTGCTCTTCTTAGTTCATTCTGCTCATTTTACACTAGTTTTACTTAGTTAATTTTGGGGCTTTCCTACTGATAACCAAAGACACTTCCAAAGTGTTTTTGGGCATCTTTTGTCTTTGTTTGCTCGCTGTTTTGTGCAGGTTTGCGAACAGACAAGAGGAAGTTCCGTCCGTTTTGGGCGGATTTGGAGCATTCGGAACCCCCGGGGGCACCCATTTTCTTCAATAAACATTTGTAAAACATTGTAAAGACTTGTGACCCCCCTAATGAATGGTCACAAGTCATTCCCATAAAGAATTGTGTGATTTCTTTAATAAAATCAGTGGGGCTAGAAGCTCTCACTCTTCATCCCCCTAGGGGGAACAGTGTTTTTGGTGTTTGTCTCAATTTTGCAGTTTTAGCTTAGATTCAATTTTCATAACTAAGGATAAGCTAAAAGTAATCTTTCAATTCATCACAAAACACTACAATCTCATATAAACTCTAAAGTTGAATAAACCCTCACATAGATTAGATTTCATTTTGAAAAGTAACATTTAATTGCTAGATTAGCTTTACTTCTTGCAATTTCAAGTTGGCAAATAAACCATCCCCTCAGCTCCTCGAAAGAGGCCTGGTCAGTGTGGATTAGTAATTAGCATAACATTTCAATTTCAGTTATTTAGTTCTTGTTTAAAATAAACAAATTCCCCTTAGCTCTAAGTGCGGTTCCTGACCCTTCCAGTTGCGAGCAAGTCTCGATCTGCTGGAAGTAAGTTTCATACACGCTAGGCTGGTCAGTGGTTGATAGATTAATTAGGACAATCTCTAAGTGGTATCATTTGTTTAAGACCTCTACCCTGGGTGTCGTGTGTCAAATCACCTGGCAACTCGCCTTGTTGGATTTGCTGCACACCCGGTCGACAAGTTTTAGATTGGTGAATGATACATAAGGAGACCCAAACCATTTCATTAACTCAACATCAATTTATCCTAATAAAACACACGAACTACATTGCCCACGATTCACTTTAAGGCACTGGTCTCATTTTACACTCAGCAAAGCCATATGCTTCCTTTTATACATTGGTTATCTTCTTTGAAGCAATTTTAAATTTACTTGCATATAACAAACGTACCTGAGTATCCTTTTATGCAAGCATATGCTTGATGTTATATCATGGATGAATAATTGGTTTATGTGTATTTCAATTTATGGTTGACTGTTGAATGAATAAATAAACTCCTAGATTCAATTTCTTGTACTTAACTTAGTTTAAGCCGTAGTATTTTTGTTAGGGACTACCCTCCTTGGCTTCACTAGGAGTTGGCCTAGACGGAGGAGTTGAGGATTAGGTGACAACACCTTAACTCTCACTTGCCCCCAAGGACACACCGAGTGGATTGAAGATTTCTTCCACGTCTCCCAGGGGTGTAAAGGCGGCAACATGATCTAAGACTTTGAGATCTTTTAACCTTCCAATTTGCTCCTTTGCAAATTAGAGGGTTAATAGCCAACACATTCCATTCGACTGGTATTCAGACATTATTTCTAGAGATAGCTTTGCTTGAGCCAAGGTTGGTTCCCATTGATTTCAGGTATAGGATTGGTTCAGTGATGTGTTTCTGATTCATAGACAGATATTTCATAGGTTTTCATCAAATTGGAGAGAGTTACTGTTTTTAGCGGTACTCCTACAATTTAGGAGATAGGGTTCTGAGGCATGCATGTCGGAGATGATGATATATTTGGGATCCTTGCAAAATTATGAGTTTGATGAGCCCCTTTTGGACGACATGTAAGACATTTTTATTTTTAGCATGGGTTGCATGTTGGTTTTGATTGCATATTTGGATTCCTCACTAAAAATCAAGTCTGATGAGTATGATCTTGTAGACATGTGGAGGATTTTCTACTTTTAGAAGTGCCTATTTTTAGGCGTGCTATATTGAGTAGGGTTCCCCTAGCAGTTTTGGATGTTTTCAAATTTTTCCTATTTTTGGGCATGTCTATTTATAGCAGGGTGACATGTGGTAGTCTTAGTTGATGACACATGGCAGCTTATGGTTGTGACATGTGGCAGCTTCTAAGATGGACAAGTGGCAGGATCTGGATGCCTACATGAGTTAGTAGTGATGTGGCAAAGCGCATGAGTTCACTGGGGATGTTCTTGATTCATCAAGGCGCATGACTTGGTCAAATTGAAGACAACTAGGTCGTTTGCATGGATAAGGCAGTGAGGTGGCACTAGAGTGAGCCAACTGGATGTTTGTATCAGTTAACTGAGGTATCCTCCTTATTTGACTAAAGTCAAGAGTACTTCTTGTCAGTTTTCTTGTAGTTCATCTCCACTCCACTAGTGTGCATGGTCTTCTCTCACTTCATCTTAGTTAATATCGGAGTATCTTCACTTAACTAAAGCACCTCGCCACCTCATCTGAGTATAGATTTAGTTCAACTCAAAGCTCATCTAAAGAAGACTAATGCGCATTGAATTTCCCTCTTCAATTTGTTGTCACTTCATTCCAAGCATCTCTACTCACTCATGTGCATGGTTCCCTTTCTTCACTTCGCCCTTACTTCACTCCACCTTTCCTCTAGTCATCAATGCGCATGGATAATCCCACTCCACAAAGTCTTCATGTCATCTAAGGTGCATGGCTTTCTCTCTAGTTCCTGGCTACTTAATTGAGTTAGAATCCTAATTGAACTAGTGCACATTGACACTCTTCCTCCAACGTTACTTCACTCAAACTACATGCATGGACTTTTCATCTTGTGACAACTCAACCGCTCTCCAATTAAACTCATAGCTCTTGGACACTTAACTCTACTCTTCTCTGGATTAACAGGGTCCACTTCACTTGGATCAATGCGTACCTCCACTTGATGACAGTGGGATGGCGAGTTGACTCAACTCAAACCATCAATGTGCATCACTTGCATGCATAGTTCGACCTCCTTCTCACTAATGCGCATAAGGGGAGGAAATCATTCTAAGAAGAGTTTCTCTGTTGTCTCAGGGTTGGATCTTATTTAGCAGTAGCATACTCTCTCACGTTCTCTCCTTTCTCTCTTTTAACTTCTACATTCTTGTGTTGGAAACATCATTGTACCAGTTCTATATCTGTCTCTTTCGTGCAATTAGCCTTTTGGTTTATGTAGAATTGAAACTTTTTTATGCTCGTATCCGATTCTTGGGGTTTGTTGGTATCTTGATGGGTTTTTATGCAATGTTTTAGAAGTTTTCAGCCTTTTATTTGGGTAAAATCTACCACTTATTAGCGCTTTCAATCTCTTTTCTTTCCATTACTTTTGAAGCTAACGTCGAAGGAAATTCCATCATTAATATTTAAAATCACCTGTCAAAATCTTTTGGCAGCTTGGTTGTTGGCCTGAGGAAACTTTTGCATGCTATTTTTGTGTGTTTGTTTTGCAGATCTACAGGGAAGGAAGCACATGCAAGTCTAGAGACACCCCCTTGAGGTTGGCAAGCACCAACCGAAACGAAGAGGAGTTTTGCTAGTGACACATTGGGCAGTTTCTCCTAAAAGTTACACATCTTTCCGATTGTTGATCTATAGAGTTATTCATATTTGTTTAAGTGCGGAAATTAGTGCTAACGAGATCCAATGATGAAGATCAGCTAACTGAGGCCAAAACCCATTGAAGTGGTAGACCAAAACTATTAGATCTGTAGAAATCAACCTCTTCATTTGCATTTGATCCCATAGGGATTGTTAAAGTAGGGGCTTCCTGCCCTGAAAAAGAAGGGGAAGGAGGGCAGGTAGAAGACTCCTTCAGGATAACATTCTTAAAAGAGAGACCACCTTGAAAACCGAAAATATCGCCCTCAGGGCTGCACGCAGATGGCGCACTATAGGGCCTAGACGAAGCCAACCCACAACTCTGCAGACTAGCAGAAGGAGATGCACACCCAACTATCGCCATTGGGGAAATCGAAGAGGGTCGAAGAGACTCGATGAGGTCAGAAGAGGTCACAATGAGCAGCTAGGGTTGAACCTTGGTCGCGGCTGCTGATCTCAGGAGAGACATTCATACCAAGTCACTACAAAAATTCCTCTATAGCATTTTTGAAAGAAGTCATGTTTGCTTGTTTTTTTCGATGTATTGGGCTTGTTACCCCCCCATGCCCAGGGGTAACTAGAGGAGATCATGTCTTGTGGCCCACAATGGAGACGATGATCTCGACCATCATGATGATCAACATGTCCACAGATGGCAACCCAACAGGCCCTCTCATTTTCCTTTACAGCTACAGTCCAACCAAGGCCCATTACATCCAAGCAACCTAGTGTATGGGAGATGGTAAGCCAACGTCACCATCAGGTATGTTAATCCTTCTTTCATGCAAAGTGTTGTGCTTAATTTGTCAGGCATGTGGATGAGGATCTTTGGTTGAAGTTGGATAATGGATCACTGTCTTGGGAAATTGTGTTAGTTGCCTTATTTCACCTTGGTGGTCAACTTCTATGCCCTAGTCCTGTGTTGTCGCTGCCCAGGGAAAAATGGTACTATTGGGGGGCCCTCACAAGGGTAATGTTCCATTCCCCACCATACTTAACACTTTCCATCCTGAAGCCTCTCATAGTGTACTAAACTTTGGTAATGGGTCATGTGTAATGTCCCCCACCTTTTGATGAAGAGGTTTGGAGAGACTTAGTAGTCTAGTCATCCCCACTAGACTATAGTCTCATGCAGCATGGGGAAAAGTCAGCTAACTCAATGTTATAATTTGAAGTTGACTTGAAAAGGTAAAAAGTAACTCACTGGAAGATTAGAACGCTTGAGGTTGAGTTAGGAGTTGAACCTAAGGGTTAACTTAACTCAACAGAGGAATAGAAGGAGGTATAAAGGAAAGCCTAGGGCGCACCTCTCACTCATCTGGGATTATTATGCATTTTTCTATTGGGCTCTTGAGCACACAGTTTTGAGGGTTTTGAGAATACAAACCCTAGAGAACAACTCAGTGGTGAAAGATTCCACCCATCTTGTTCCAAGCTTGGTCTCGAGGATGCAATACTCCACCCACACCATTCTACAGCATTCACAGGTACCATCACTCATCTAGGAGAGTAGCAGGCCGTACCCTTGAGGGTTTCCAGCAAGGGGGCACATCATTCTTTGGAGAGAAATTCGATCCATGAGATTGACAAAGCTTTTGGACATTCTAGCACCTGGGTATTTCTTGCAGGGCCTTGATCATCAGATCTAGTGTATTTGAGAGGGTTACTCTTGCCGGATAATTACCTAGAGCTTTGGCACATTTTGGAGAGAAGGAGGGCGCTACTGTGATTCAGATCTACTCAGTTTGGAGGGGTTATACTTCAGATCTGACCTTGAGACTTCACCTAGTGGCTTGCAGTGGCCCGATCTATCTTTCTAGGGAGTTTCAAGGTATTCGGAGGCCTCTTTCATTAGGGCCGAAATATTGAGCTTGACAGTATTCAGGAGGGCACAGTCTTGATTGTGGATCCAACAGTTTGGAGGAGCAGATCTTGGAACCTTGACTTGAGACTTCAGTGAGGGCTTCTACTTGCCCCGATCTATCATTCTGTGGAGTTTGGTGCTATTTGGAGGCTTCCTTCAGCTAAGCCGAAACATTGGGTCTTCTCAGCTCTTCAGGAGGACGTGCCATTAGCCAGGGGGTTTGGACTTGACCCTGGTTCTTCTTGTATTGATGTATATTCAGCCTTTGGAGGCTTGCATCTTCTTATCGGGAGCATTTTGTAGCAGCTCATATCTTATCTATTGGAGCTATCTGACGTTATTCCAGATCTGCATCCTTCTTGTATCAGGTTCTTGCTTATTATATCAATAAAGGTTAGATCTATGCTATTTGGTTCCATATATGTGTTATCTTGTATCTCCATTGTTTATCTTCAGATCTAAGCTTAATAAATGAACTATAAACCCTAAGAACGAACCAAGAAAGAAACCTGCAAACAAACACACATACACAAGCAAATCAGTGAGCAGTTAGTGTTCCAAGCGAAAAATTGGCTGGGGAAAATTCCAGTGGTATCAGAGCTTTGATCGTCCCATCCTGTGAGGATTAACGCATGCAAAAGTTCAGTGGCATTTATATGGGCAGAAGAAGGAAACAGACAGGTGAGGCAGAGGCCGATATGGAAGGTCCAGGTGAGGACAGTGAGCCACATGTCTTAGCAACCTTGACACAGGAACTATGTAAGTCCATACTCCAGACAGAGAGTACGTTGGTCACACACTTACAGGAAAACCAAGAGGCATAACACAAAAGTCAGGGTGAGTTGAGGGAGACCTTAGAGAAGGTAAGTGCCAACCTAGATAAGATCTCACAGGTACTATTACATTTGACTCATGGGGGAAAGGGACCTAAAACATATACCAACAGAGAGGCTAGTGGATCTCATGGAGGGTATAGACATCAATAGGAGCACATTCCCCACTATCACACTGAGGGACAAAGTCATGGAGGAGGTGCACCACAGGGACAAACACACAGCAGGACCACCCATACGCCCTATCTTCCTTCGTTCTTGGATGAGCAGCCACAACCAAGCTACCAAGACGAATTTGATGACAACTTTGCGCAGTATGTCAGGGAATATAACTCACTAAGCATACCAGTCCAAAGACAAATCACCTTGGATCAGTATTGTGGACTTAAATTCAGAGGGAAAACTCAGACGTCATACCACAGGAACAACTATGAGTTAGAGCGCAGGGCTGGGAAGATGGAGATCCCCTACTTTGATGGTTCGGCCAAGATGACTGCATAGGCGTGGGTACAAAAACTAGACACTTACTTGCAACTTAACCCTATGAGAGAGATGGATGCCATCAAGTTTGCCACCATGTACTTGGAGGGCAAAGCTCATGACTGGTGGTACCATGGGTTATCTACACTTGGCCACAATCAGATAGTGGCATACACAGAGTTTACACAGTGTTAAGAACCAAATACCTGAATAAAAAAGAACATAGAAGAACAATATGCAAAACCACCACTTTATTATAGAAACCCTTGAGGTAGGGCAACACCGTACAATGGATCCTATTATGGAAGGGATCCTCTCCTGTTCACTTGCCTCTTCGAGGGGGCATTCTCCTATTGAGCTACCGCTCCAAATACAATATTTTTCTTCATGTTCCCTTACATTGCTTGAACACCTTTATATAGTGCTACCATCACCTAAGAACATTCTAGAGGAGGAATCTTCTAGAAGTAGAACCTTCTAAGAAGTCCTTTTTCATTTATTATATCTAAATACCCATTTATTATATCTAACTACCATAGTGGGCCTTATTTAATAATATAGTGGACCTAGTCCACCTTACATTGAATGACCTCCACTATTATCACTATGGGCCGTCTGGGCCCCCCAACTACCTCTCTAGCTACCTTACATTCCATCCCCCTTATGAAAGCGTTGTCCTCAACGCTTGATGTACAACCATATGCCAGGGTCCCATGGATAATTGTGGACCATAATGTTGAAGAAGACTGAAGAACCAAGGTCCCATGTAGAAAGGAAAGCCACCACGATGAAGTAGTCCAACCGCCATTGTAAACCAAGGTCCCATGTCCAAGTGCTCATGTGAACTCCACACGGAAGATATCGGCACCCAATAACCAACTGAAAATGATGCTCCCAATACTGACACATATCATGTGGATCCAAATAAGAATATTCATCCACATAGTGGGAGAGGATCAAAGATGAATTTGGAAGGAACAATACCATTGTAAAATATGCAGGCTGGACGTTGGTAACTAGCTCCTGATGTGGAACATTGATGCTCTCTATAGAAGGTGGATTAAAGTCATCAAATAAAATATGAAAGTGGTTGTCATCACAAAAATGACAACTATCCATATACCAATTATCGCAATCAGCCTCCAAATCATACCAAACATATATTTCTTGATTATATTCATCTCTAAGGTCCTCCATAAGAAATCTCTCCTGCATGTTATCCAATGAATCTTGAATACTACGAAAACTATCATTGAGGTCGTCTGTGAGGCCATCTACAAATGCATCCAATCTGTCATCCAATGTGTGAAACAATTGGGCTTTGAATGATTCAAGAATTTCTTTCAGGGTTAGAGAGGAAATAACCATCTGATCACCCTATGAACTCTTTGGTCCCACAGCCGTCACAAAAAAATCCAAAAAATAGAACAATAACTTACTGCAGAAAATCGCGGCGTTTTCCGGAAAAACCCTGAAAAACTGCTGAATTTAAAATGCTCATAACTTCACTTTCTGGACTCCGTTTCGGCTGATTTTTTTCTTGAAATTGGGTGAAATTGTGAGAGGAACTTAGATCTATAATTTGTTTGGGAAAATTCGGCCTCTAGCTGCTATAGAAATAAAAAATCGTGACGCCGTCCGCGGAAAAACCCTGAAAAAATTGTAGATTTTAAAACTTCAATATCTTGACTTCCCGGACTCGGTTTCGGACGATTTTTTTTTTCAACTTGGGTGTTTTTCTGAGAGGAACTCAGAGATACAACTTGTTTCTGCAAATATTGCACAAAAATATGCTGAAAATTTCTGGAATGTCACGGCCCTCTTTTTTTTTTTTCTCTGAAAAAAAATCTGCAAAAATAAAAAAAGATTTGCCCACAATGTCTGCCAAGGAAAGTGCTCTGATACCACTTGTTAAGAACCAAAGACTGAATACAAAAGCACCACCACAAATATACAAGAACAATATGCAAAATCTCCTTTATTACTATTAAACCCTTGAGGTAGGGCAACACCGTACAATGGATCCTATTATGGAAGGGATCCTCTCCTGTTTACTTGCCTCTTCGAGGGGGCATCCTCCTATTGAGCTTCAGCTCCAAACACAATATTTCTCTTCATTTTCCCTTACATTGCTTGAACACCTTTATATAGTGCTACCATCACCTAAGACCATTCTAGAGGAGGAATCTTCTACAAGTAGAACCTTCTAAGAAGTCCTCTTTCATTTATTATATCTAACTACCCATTTATTATATCTAACTACCATAGTAGGCCTTATTTAATAATATAGTGGACCTAGTCCACCTTACATTGAATGACCTCCACTATTATCACTATAGGCCCTTTGGGCCCCCCAACTACCTCTCTAGCTACCTTAAACACAGAGGCTCATTGACAGGTTTGACCAGGGGGATCCATAAATCCATTTCAGGGAACTCACACAACTCAGACAGACAGGATCACCAGAGGTGTATATTGAGGAGTTTCAGAGGCTAGCAGTCATGGTACAAGACGTGTCACAGTCTAGACTCATGATGCTTTTCACAGAGGGTTTGATAGAACCCTTAAAGGGTTGGGTTAAGGCTTTCAAGCCTACCAAATTGCAGGATGCTACATGGAGGACGAGAGATCTGGGTCCAACAACAAAATCTAAGTTTATGCCTAGACCACCTCTAAACACTGGAGGAAGAGACGAAAGGCCTCCAATGAATCCAGGAGGAAGAGACCCAAGGGGGTTTGACAGGGGAAGAGGTAGGATGGATGAGAACACTAGAAGAGAATTGAGAAGAAAGCAGCTATGCTACACATGCAAAGAGCCGTGGGACCCATCCCACAAGTGTATGGGCCGTGGCAAGGCTCATTACATTGAGGTGACATCTGATAATGAGGAGGATGAGGATTTCGGCCACATCCAGAACATAGAAGCATACACCATCGAAACTGCAGAAGAGGAGGCTACAGGTCACGACAGTGCAACAGAGGAGACGGCTACATTGGCATCTATCAGTGGGGTACCCAAGTACAACACCTTCAGGATGAGAGGGGTATTGCAGGGGCAAAGGGTTTCGGTTCTCATTGATGGGGGTGCTTCTCACAACTTCATTGACTCAACACTACTATAGAGGAGGCACATACCCACAGTTGAATTTGAAGGATGCAAGGTGGAGGTAGTAGGAGGAACCACCATGCCTTGTAACAAGTATATTCCAGGGATGAAGCTTACACTGGGTAGGCATGACTTAGCACAGGACTTCTATGTGATGGATCTCCCTGATACAAACATCATCCTTGGAGTTCAATGGCTTAGTATGTTGGGACCTATCACCACCAACTACAAGACTATGGAGATGTCTTTCACAGAGGAGAGTGGGAGAAAGGTAGTTCTCAGGGGCATGTTTGGAAACACAGCCAGAGTAGTTACAACAAAGCGTATGGAGGCCATTTTCAGAAGAGAGGAGATTGTATATGCTGTTGAGTGTAAGATTTCGGCACGTGTGGACAAGAAAGGAAAGGTTCACTATGCACTAGAGATTCAGAGGATCATTGACAAACATAGCAAGGTGTTTGGACCTATTCCACCTAGAGTGCCACCAGATAGGGGGTTTGAGCATATCATAGAGCTGGAAGAGGGGGCGAAACCAGTCATCACCACTCCCTACAGACACCCAAAGAAGTACAAAGATGAGATAGATAAGGCCATCAAAGAACTGTTAGACATGGGTCACATTAGACCAAGTTCCAGTCCTTTTGCATCTTCAGTGGTACTGGTCAAGAAGAAAGATGGAACCATGTGCATGTGCATTGACTTCAGGGCATTAAACAAGAAGACTATTAAAAACAGGTATCCCATTTCGAGGATTGATGAGCTATTGGACAAGCTCCATGGCGTTGTTTACTTCACCAAGATTGACTTGCGCTCTGGTTATCATCAGATCAAAATGAGGGAGCAGGACATCCCCAAAACTGCCTTCAGGTGTCACTACGGCCACTATGAATTCCTAGTGATGCCCTTTGGATTGACCAATGCGTCAACCACATTTCAGTCATGCATGAATCATGTCTTCAACAAGCAGTTGAGGAAGCACCTTGTGTTTTTTGATGACTTGTTGATCTATAGCAAGATTTGGGAGGAGCATCTTCAGCATATGGAATAGATTTTAACTATCATGGAGGACCAATCCTTGTATGCCAAGGAGTCCAAATGTGAATTTGGAATGACAGAGGTCCTCTACTTAGGGCACACCATTGGAGTAAAGGGGGTACAGGTACACCAAGAGAAGATCCAAACGATACTTGATTGGCCCACACCTAAGACTTTTACAGAGTTGAGGGGGTTTCTCGGCATATGCAGTTATTACAGGAGGTTCGTCAAGGGGTTCTCACAACTTTGTGCACCCTTGACCGATTTGACCAAGAAAGGGGCTTTCAAATGGAGTGAGGAGGCACAATCTACATTCGACAGGATGAAAAAGGTAATGAACACATGCCCGATTTTAGCCTTACCAAAGTTTGGCCAACCCTTCATATTGGAGTGTGATGCCTCCGGAGAGGGCATTGGGGCTGTACTTATGCAGAATAGGCATCCCCTTGCCTATGAGAGCCGAAAGTTGAGGGGCCCTGAGCTTCTTTACACTATCTACGATAAAGAAATGCTGGCCATCATGCATGCCTTGGCCAAATTCAGGCAATACTTGGTGGGAGCAAGATTTATAGTGAGATCAGATCACAACAACCTTGGGTACTTCTTGGAACAGAAGGAATTGAATGAGAGGCAACAAAAGTGGGTTAGCAAGATACAGGCCTATGATTTTGACATTGAATTTGTCAAGGGGAAGAATAACGTAGTGGTAGATGCTTTATCTAGAAGGCCATCAGTTTATGCTATGACCGATATTTCCGTTGATTGGAAGGCCCACCTCCTAGTAGAGTACTCCAAAAACCAGTTCGCTTGTCAGTTGATGGATGGACAGATACAGGATGACAACTTCAGAGTCATAAATGACATCATCTACCACAAGGGCCGAATTTTCTTGGTTCCAGAGTCAACCTTCAAGGCCAAGGTACTACAGGCCTGCCATGATTCACCGGTGGCAGGGCACCAAGGGATTGTCAAAACATACAGGCAAGTAAGGGAAAGGTTTTCATGGAAAGGCCTCAAAGAAGATGTGATGAGCCACATCAAGGAGTGTACTACTTGCCAGGAAAACAAGGATGAGCACACACATCCAGCAGGACTGCAACAACCTCTACCCATCCTAGAGCACAAATGGGAAAGCATTTCCATGGACTTCATCACAGGATTTCCCAGGGCATAGGGGAAAGACTGTATTTTCGTAGTGGTGGATAGGTTAACTAAATTTGCACACTTCTTCTCCATTGCCATCGACATCAGTGCAACACAGGTTGCAGATTTGTTCTTCAGGAAGATCTTCAGACTACATGGGTTGCCCAAGACCATTGTTAGTGACAAGGATAGTCGATTTATGAGCACCTTTTGGTAGGAGTTATTCAAGTTGGTTGGTACAGTTTTGACCCCTTGTACTAGTTACCACCCTCAAATTGATGGGAAAACCGAAATAGTCAACAAGTGGGTGGAAGGCTACCTCAGAAATTATGTAGCAGGACAACAGAAGGCATGGGTCACGTGGCTACACCTGGGGGAATACTGTTACAACACCACTCATCACATGTCCATTGGTATGACTCCATTCGGGGCCTTGTATAGTTATGACCCTCTCTCCTTTGTAGAGATAGCCTTCGGTGATAGCAGAGCCCCTATGGTGCAGGATTGGGTACAACAGAGTCAGGACACACTCAGGGAATTGAAAGATCATTTGCAAAGGGCACAAAATCAGCAAAAGGTCCAGGCAGACAAACACAGGGTGGAGCTTACATTTGAGGTTGGTGACTTGGTCTACTTAAGGCTCCAATCGTACCGGCAAGTTTCTATCAAAAGAAGCGGAGCAAAAAAGCTCCAACCTCGATTTTTTGAACCCTATAGAATCAACAGGAAGGTAGGGGCCGTGGCTTATGAACTTGAGCTTCCACAGGGCAACAAGATACACAACGTCTTCCATGTGTCGTGCTTGAAGAGGGCCATTGGCCAACAAATCACTCCACTTGAGGTACTGCCACCTTTAGATGAAGAGGGGCAATTGATACTAATGCCGGAGGAAATACTGGAGGTTCGGGAGAAGAAACTCCGGAGGAGGAGCATCAAAGAATACTTAGTCAAATGGAAGGACCTGCCCATTGAGGATGCTACGTGGGAGAGTGAACAGGTGATACAGGAGACAAGTTCAGAATTGCTTGGGGACAAGCAATTTCTAGCAGGGGAGACTATAATTTCCCCCACCTCTTAATGAAGAGGTTTGGAGAGACTTAGTAGTCTAGTCATCCCCACTAGACTATAGTCTCATGTAGCATGGGGAAAAGTCAGCTAATTCAATGTTATAATTTGAAGTTGACTTGAAAAGGTAAAAAGTAACTCACTAGAAAATTAGAACGCTTGAGGTTGAGTTAGGAGTTGAACCTAAGGGTTAACTTAACTCAACAGAGGAATAGAAGGAGGTATAAAGGAAAGCCTAGGGCGCACCTCTTACTCATCTGGGATGATTATGCATTTTGCTATTGGGCTCTTGAGCACACAGTTTTGAGGGTTTTGAGAATACAAACCCTAGAGAACAACTCAATGGTGAAAGATTCCACCCATCTTGTTCCAAGCTTGGTCTCGGGGATGCAATACTCCACCCACACCATTTTACAGCATTCACAGGTACCATCACTCATCCAGGAGAGCAGCAGGTCATACCCTTGAGGGTTTCCAGCAAGGGGGCGCATCATTCTTTGGAGAGAAGTTCGATTCAGGAGATTGACAAGGCTTTTGCACATTCTAGCACCTGGGTATTTCTTGCAGGGCCTTGATCATTGGATCTAGTGTATTTTGAGAGGGTTACTCTTGCCGGATAATTACCTAGAGCTTTGGCACATTTTGGAGAGAAGGAGGGCGCTACTATGATTCAAATCTACTCAGTTTGGAGGGGTTATACTTCAGATCTGACCCTGAGACTTCACCTAGTGGCTTGCAGTGGCTTGATCTATCTTTCTAGGGAGTTTCAAGGTATTTGGAGGCCTCTTTCATCAACGCTGAAATATTGAGCTTGACAGTATTCAGGAGGGCACAGTCTTGATTGTGGATCCAACAGTTTGGAGGAGCAGATCTGGGCACCTTGACTTGAGACTTCAGGGAGGGATTCTACTTGCCCCGATCTTTCATTCTGTGGAGTTTGGTGCTATTTGGAGGCTTCCTTCAGCTAGGCCGAAACATTGGGTCTTCTCAGCTCTTCAGGAGGACATGCCATCAGCCAGGGGGTTTGGACTTGACCCTGGTTCTTCTTGTATTGATCTTCATTGTATATTCAGCCTTTGGAGGCTTGCATCTTCTTATCGGGAGCATTTTGTAGTAGCTCATATCTTATCTATTGGAGCTATCTGATGTTACTCCAGATCTGCATCTCCTTCTTGTATCAGGTTCTTGCTTATTATATCAATAAAGGTCAGATCTATGTTGTTTGGTTCCATATCTGTGTTATCTTGTATCTCCATTGTTTATCTTCAGATCTAAGCTTAATAAATGAACTATAAACCCTAAGACTGAACCAAGAAAGAAACCTGCAAACAAACACACATACATAAGAAAATCAGTGAGCAGTTAGTGTTCCAAGCGAAAAATTGGCTGGGGAACATTACATCACGCTCCATTCTCTCATGAGAAGAGGGGCTAAAGGCCCAGAGGTTGATTGCAGCTGCTACGAAAAGAATAAGAAAATGATGATAAAGGAAGAAAGGAATGATAGCAAAGGAGTCTCAAAAGACAGTCCAAACTTGAGCTTTACCCTTTCCGTGCTCACCCCAATCTTGAGCAATGATGCTATAGCTTGAAACCTTATAAAAGGGGACTTGCAAATATGATAAGAGGACAAATAAAAAGGTAGATAAAGGGGTTCAGAAAAAATAGCACTTATAAAGTGGTAACTCAAGAGAAAGCGCACCCTCCATAAAGGTGCTCATAGAAATGGATTAAATGACACCATAAGCCATGAAGTAAGCCCTAAAACCATATCACTTTCACACTTACTCTTGAAGGGTTTCTTTATTTTCTGCTTCCCTCAGGACCTATCCCTCTACATGGGTTCTTTATTTCCTGTCTAGGTTGGCATGCCTAATAGGGTTGGATGAAGGCCCTACCATACTTAAAATTGACAATGTTATCGCACAGTTTGTAGCTAGGTCAAATGGCTAGAAGGTAGAGGTCAAACTGGCGTAATAGGAACCTTCCCCACCCAATGTCACCTCAATGGGGAGGTTCTTTCTATTCAGGGAGGTTAGCCCATGGGAGACGTCCCCGGTAACCTGGGGTTTTGAAGAGGCAAAGGTATAAAGGTCAAGGTTAAAGTCCCTCCTCATAGGTTACCACCAAGATCAGACAGTCCGACTAATCAACCAATAAAGAAGTGTATGCCCAAAAGAGAACACCTGCCGTGGAACAAGACAATAGCAAAGATAATATATGCAGGCTATAATTCAGTGGGTTAGTACTTCATATAACTATTTGACATCAATAAGTAAGCAATGTAAAACAACAGATATTAATGAGATCAATGTTTTATCAATATAGCAATGGAGAATATTAATTCATCAATAACTATTGAGATGATGAAGCCAATAATGTATCTAATCAATTCTTTACTCAATAAATGCTTTCAACCATTATCTAATTGCTTATCAAAGACATATGCTGTGTCAAGATGGAATATTCAAGTGTGACGTCAGCCTAGTTAGGGTTAGCTAGTTAGTTAGGGTTTCAAATTTAAAAGTTTTAAGAGGTTGTTTGAGCACTATCACTTCAACGTTGTGGCTCTAAGATCAATGCCGAGGGGTAGATGGAGTCAATTAAGGAGAGGACGCAAGATTTGAAGGGATTGAAGGCTAAGGACAAGAGGGAAGGGTTCTAGAGTGCTGCAATGGCAGGGCCCTAGAATCAAAACCCTAGGGGAAAGAGGCTCACTCCGGTGTTGCTTAAGCAAGGCCTTGTGTTCTTTCCTCCTTCCTTAGGTCAAACTTGGCAAAACGGCTAGCATAAAAGATAAGTTAAAACAAGAGGATGAGGTGAGGGAAAGTGTTGCAATTGCAAGGCTTTATCACCAAACCCTAGAAGATGGGCGGCCCTAGGTGTAGATAACCTAGGCCTAGGACGTCACCTCCTTCTTAACCTTTGAAAATCATAGCTAGCACAAGGGAAAAAGGTAAAGAGAGTGTAGCAAAGGCTAGGCTCTTCCTTCCTTCTTCAATGGCTGAATATTTCTCTCTAAGGGGACATGAAACAATGACCTACTTGTGTGCTTATCACCTAGGATTTTAAAATCAACAAATTTATAGTAAATGCAAGAATATAAACCTACAACCATTCAATTAAGAAGTTTTGCAAGAAAAACACTTACATATCATGATGAAAAAGCATGTGCAAACCCTAGTTGTAAACCTTCCTTCAAGAGAAATGCCAAATATGCCAAGAGAATCCTTCCATCAACAATTGCGCCTCACTTTAAAAGACCAAATACCCAATAAGGGCGCAAAAATTAGGCCTCACAAGAGAGTGAGTTGTGTGTCATTATCAAATGAGGGAAAAACATCCTCAATATATAGTGTATCATGACCTATAATTAAAATTAGGTCATTAAAAATAGCCGACAAGGCTACAAACCAAAATCATACTGTTTTTACATTAAACTGTTAAATTAAAACCCTAAATGAGCATAAGCAGGACGTCAAGCCCTTCTGAGGGAGATGTTGGCCCTTTTTAGGGCAAAATGCAGCACAAATGACAAAACGTTGGCCCTTTTTTGGCCTCCAAACCCTGCCACATGTGCCAACTACCTTGTCAAACTGCCATACGCTAAAGGTGACGTCAGTGGCCCCTAGGTGACGTCCTGGGCCATCAAAGGGAGACGTTCCACCTGAAATGGGTCAACCCCCTTGGGCTGGGCTCAACCAAAGTGTCCTGGATGGAACGTCCTTCTTCTCAGGTGCAAAAGCTCAATCAAGCACTGTCCTGTCTCTGCCCTTGAGGGGGTCCCAACAACCATCTGATGGGCTCTTCAGCCCCATGGAGGTCTGAGCTAATCATCTCCCCATGTGTACCGGTCCAATTGGTACCTGTCCGTCGGGCATGGTCTTGCACATCAAAAACTTCGCCCTCCACGGGCTCATTAGTCACAGGGATCATAGCAATGTCAATCACGTTTCATCATTAATGTTATCAAACATATGCATAAAACCCTGATATATCATTCAATAACTCAAAGATATTACAAAGATCTACAATACAAAGCCGAAGAAAAAGACAATACCCTATTGGGCTAGCATCCATAAGAAAAGGAAAATTTCCAAGGGGTATCATCCAAACCATGTAAAACAAGGTGATGCGGATAAGTGGTGTCTAGACATACGAGTAGAGTGAGAGACAGGGATGCATGATATTATTACCTGTGGGTGCCTTTGTAGAAGGCGAGCTATACCCATCATGGATGCAATTCTTTCCAAGCCCTTTATTGCCTTTATTCTTTTCTTTCTTTATTTGTTTTTTCTTTTTTTTTTATCCCAAGGACTAACTAGAGGACACTGCCTTGGCGTGGTGACTAGAGATGACAGTGTTACCCACAAGCACTTTCATAGAGATGATAAGGCTGGCTCATGATGAGACCCCCTTTCCTTTGGCCATGCAACAAAAGGTCACTGTCCTGGCGTGGTAACCAGATAGTGGCAATGTCATACTGCTAGGTACCCATGAACATAATAGGTTGGCTCGTGATGAGACCCCCTATCCTCTTGGCTAGGTCTTGTTTTTGTTATTTTTCTTCAGGTCCCTCTTGTTTCTTGCTAAGAGGCCTTTTATTGCCTTCTTGGGGATCCCTGGGCGAGGCATCTCTAGGTTTCATTTTTATGGCTTTTGTCTTTTACCAACTGCTTTTACCTTCTGGGCCTTTAGACCCTTCTTCCCACGAGATAAGGTGCAACCCCACAAACAGATCATCCTAATGACTGGACTAGGGGAATGGGATAGATGAGTGGGAGATAAGATGAAAAAGTGATAATATGATGGGAGTGGACGATGGCTCTTCAGAGATCCCCCTGGTGGCAAACCAAAACCTATGGGTACAGGCTTGCTAGGACACCCTGTCAATCCCCCCAACCATGGTCAAGTGGGTCAATGTAAGATCCAAGAAGTTGTCAGAAATAAAAGGAGTAAGATGCATATATCTAAAGGTTATAATGATAAAAAACGACACATACCATGATACCTGGACCAATTACCTCATGAAGCAAGAGCCTTCTCCGATACAAGACCAGGGTGATGG
This sequence comes from Picea engelmannii, assembly GCA_009831015.1. NCBI lineage: Eukaryota > Viridiplantae > Streptophyta > Pinopsida > Pinales > Pinaceae > Picea > Picea engelmannii. Next base: position 204,161 of record ML801194.1, read on the forward strand.
TGATGGATGCTGCTGCTGCTGACAAGACAAATCTAATGAAGGAGAAGAAAGATGGGCCCTCCAGGGCCATGCTCAGGTCAATCCTGCTCTCGGTACTCCATGTCTAGGACCTGTGGGCCTCGAGACATGATCTCCTAGTTATCCCATGAAATCGGGGATAACAGACAACTCACATGGGGTCCTGGGATGGTATGATGCTTGAAGGGGATACTGAGGTGAATTTTTTACATGTCTTATATCTTAAGTTACAACTTACTTTGCATGTTTTAAGGACTAATGTCTCTTGTGAACCTTGGCTAACCTTGTCTTATACTTTTCTTTGTCTTGGATGGCCCTGACATGGTTCTTTGAGGGACGTCCTGGTCTTGTACCCAGGACGTTGTGCCTTTATTGTAGGACCTTAGCATGTGTGATGGAGAGAAGTGGGTTATCTGGTGACTCACCACCTTCAAATATCAACTCTCACATCCTTGGAAAGTTGGAACCCCAGAGCTTATTTACCCACTGGATCAGGGACGTTGCAGTAGTAGACAACCAACGACCTTACAGAGACGAGATGCAGCTCCCTCCAGCTTCAACACAACACTTAGATCCTGGACGTTGACCCTATTTTGATGATGATGTCATCCTCTAGGGTTTGACGCAGCTAGGGTTTGGTGGACACATGGGGTACTGATGATGGTTGGCATGGATTTGAGCGAGGAGAGACATCATTTGCTACCATCTCACTCTGGATTGGTGCCATGTGGCCTTTGGAGGCCTGCTCCTTGCCTAAGGAGGCTTAATGTCACACACGTGTGGCCTTTTTCATGAAGCATTTTGTAAAGATCAAATGAAGGGTCAACCCCACTTTTGTTTTGTTGTTGACATATTTTGTGGACAAATTAAGTAGTTAAGCCTCACATGTAAAGGCCAACACTAGCATTTCATTTCATCATCATCATTCCTCACCATTGTGGAGGACTACTTTTGAAATTTTCGGCCCCTTTGGGGTTATTAGTCTTTCTCTATCATGTGCTATGCTTGGAAATGATCTTTTGTGGATGGTTTGCTGTTTTGGATGGATATTTCTACAATTAAGGTTAAATGTTCATGGTTTCTTGGACGACGTAAGTAATTTTCTGCAAATTCTATGATATGTTGTTGATGTAAATGGTGAAATTGTTATTTTGTTGCAAGGATTTTTGTTTGTTGAAACCCTTAGAGAGGAACATAAGTGCTTCTTCCTCTCACAAATTTTTACTTGTCCAAAATTTGTGAATTGTCTTTGCTAGGGTTAGAACCCTAAAGCCCTAAAGTGCTAGCACTTTAGGATTTTAGCCCTAGACAATTGATCTTTGACCTAGTTGAAGCTACAAGAAGGGAGAAACGACATCTAGGGCCCAAAAGTGCTTGCACCCTAAATGTCGTCCTCCTCAAAGTTTGAAGCCTAAGGCCCAAATGTGTTTGCACCTTAGGGTTTAGACTATACCTCTTGGTTTCAATTAGATAAACCTTCAAGCTTGGATACATTTGAGACTCCATAGCCCTAGAATGGTAAAGGCACTAATCTAGAAGTAACTCTTGTGGTGAAAGTAGTTGTTGAATATTTTTTCCAAATCTCTCAAGTGTTCTACTAGCTATACTAACTCTAACCCTAGCAAACTCACAATATTATTTGCTGCTGTTATAAAAGTTTGCTACAGCCATCTAAAACTACATTTAATTGCTGTGTACACTCATTTAAAGGTGGCCTAACTTGTTTAGAAATTTCTTCTACCAATTGGATAATTTTGTGCTTGATGAATGCTTACCTTTCATTTTAAATTGCTACATTTCTGAGCACTAATTATTGTTGCTGTTACAAATCATTTACTGCTGTTATATGGAAATCTCTGAGGTCCTATGAGGCTGCCATCTAAGGTCTGTCCTTGACCTTAGTATGGCTCTAAGTTTCAACTGTTTGGCTGTCTTCTTTTGCTGTTTTAGGACAGCAAATAGTCATCCCACTTACTGCTCAATGTTTTATAGGTTAAGTGCTCTTTTAAGGTGCCCTTGCAAGTGTTTTCTTATCTCAATGTTAGCACATGCAATATAACTTAAAACACATAACACTACCTCTAGATCTTGAACTTTAAAATG
>ML801194.1:279979-312558 GCA_009831015.1 Picea engelmannii
GCCCCATCAAGACTCATCCCCCTCGTTTCTAGACAAAAATTTGCTGAAGCATTGTCCCTGGGACCAAGCAATGGAGGGGTGGCTGCAATTGTAGATGAACTTCCTTATGCCCAATACTTTCTATCAACTAAATGCGGATTTTCAATTGTTGGTCAGCAATTTACTAGAAGTGGATGGGGTTTTGTAAGCAAACTCTCCTTTACTAGATGAACCTATTTTCAGCTCGGTTCTCATAAATTGTTAATTCTCGTCCTTTTTGATATGGGCTTTCCTTTTTCTATTTGCATGCTCAAGTACTATTGTTTTAAGATCTTTCACTTTTTCCTGTTAACAGGCCTTCCCAAAGGGTTCGCAGCTGGCAATTGACATGTCAACAGCAATTCTGACCCTGTCAGAGATTGGTGAGCTTCAGAGAATCCATGATAAATGGTTAAGTGAAAGTGGTTGCACCTCAGACGACAACCAACTCCAATCCAATCAACTAGGCCTGAAAAGCTTCTGGGGCCTTTTCCTGATTAGCGGAATTGCATCCTTCATTGCCATCTTTGCATTTCTGTGTCGTAGGATTTGTGAATTCATTCGTCATCCTCGGAATTCTGACAATGAAGTTGGCGATGTCTCTGCATCCCGTTCCCTTGTTAGTAGGAGTGCAAGAGTTCTACGATCATTTGCTAGTTTAATTGACGAGAAGGAAATTGATGAAAGAGAAAAGAAGAGGGTCAAGAGGAAACAGATGGAGAAACAAGCTAGTGTAGGAGATGGCGCGAGTCCAGTTTTTGGTTCTAGCCATGCAAGTCCTCCCAGTCCAGGGTTTCCAGGGTTCTCTGCTGGTCCATTCACTTGACCAGCGTAAACAGCAATTTAGCACGACTTCTTTGACCGAATCTAATTCTGCTGCTCATCCAAAGAAAGGAAATTATTTATGTGGAACAAAATCTCATCGTAACGATATGTCGCTACAGTAACAATGGGTGGCAAGTAATATTGGGTGGCAATTAGGGAAATTACAATGCTTTGCATCGAAGTCTGTTCAATGCATGGAAATGGCCACCTCAGCTTCAGTTAACAAATTTATAGTTAACCAAAAGGTTGAAGCTTGTCGAAGTATTATAAATGCTTGTAGTTTAAATGTTCCATTTTTTTGAGTTTTTATGGGTATATTTTCTGATCAATTTTTACTAAAATCCAACCAAAAATTGTTGGAACTCCATATATATTTGAGTGATTGAGTTTGTATAATTTGAGTGCCCTAAAAGTTTTTCATGGTGCTGAATTCATTTATGCATTCAAAAATGCAATTTAAACAACAAAAAATGTAGATTTCACAAAGATTTGTTTCACTGTATTCCGGTGAAAAAGTTTAAAAAATCGAATATTTAGACAATGCCCTAGAAATATTACTTCCTGAAATTCAGATGCAGTCATGTATGTTAGAATTGCAAATGCGGAAAACACAATTCACATATGATAGTTAACGATCACACAGATGAGGAACACAGGGACTTCACGTGGTTCACCCAAACGTTGGGCTACGTCCACCAAGCATAGGCATCAATTGTCTTATTATTCAGATCATGGAGATTACAACAGACTTGCAAGTTCTCACTCTGTCTCTCTCTGTCTCTACGGGCTTACATGTATTTATATACATTTACAAGAAAGTGATTATTAAATGCAATTCCTATCCATATTCTAACTTGGTCTATTTGGTTGTAACCAACGCAGAATAATAGGATCCAAATCCATCTTTGGAGGAATTCGTTGTCACCAAATCCCAACAATCTCCACTTTGACAACAATTAACCTGATACCTTGCTCCTTCCTTTTGTTCATTACTTTTTCTGCAAGCCAAGAGAAGCCAAGCACCACTGCAGCTTCTTTAATAAAACTGGTTTCATGATATTGCCAGTGTGACTTGCATGAGTTTGGATTTCCTGAGGGGTCACTCCACCTCTAACATGTCTTCCACAACTCTCTCGTGAGACATATTTAGTGATAGATCTCCTCCTATCCAAAACACCTGTAAAATATACATTACAATTATGACATACTATCTCAGTGTAACCATTATAGGTGACATTTGTGCTTCTCAAACGCTGAAGCACCCATTTCACTGCAACACCTGAATCTGTCACGTATCTGACAACATCATTAGCATGTGAAACATATGCTCTTAACCATTTCATCACATACAACAGACCTCCTACTGAACTTACACAAGACATAACCTTTTCTTCTTTATAGACAACACCTATGCTTGGAAAAAACTTACAATGGAAAGCAAGAGGGATAAAAACTGGTTTTACAATGTTCATACTGAACTCCAACCACAACTTACCATTACCATCTCTGTATACTTCTATGCCCATAATTTGTTTTGTTGCTCCTCGATCCCTCATCTGAATTGTCCGATCCACCTGAGTCATTTTCTTACTGATTTTATCCATGTTTCGGCTTGCATCGAGCATATCATCAACAAATAACATCAAAACTGTGAATGTACTATAGACTGTATAGTCATTCCTACCCTTTGAAAAATTCTGACTCACTATGAAGGATTCAAACCTCTTGTATATTTGTCTGGGTACCAATAGGCCATACAATGAATTATCTAGCATGCAAACAAATTTACCGTTACAATCTTGAATCAAGCCTTTTGGTTGTTCCATACATACTATATCTCTATCAATGATGACCTTGTGAGAAGTAGGATCCCACACACAACATCCCTTTATACCACCATCATAACTTGCAGAGATATAAAACAAGCAGGAATTTATAAACAAAGATTTTAAGTCCCGAAATGATTTACCACTTACTAGTACCTGCAATTCTTTCTTGCTCTTATGACCTTGATGCTTCTGCCATAAACAAGAAGATACATTTGTCACTTCAGAGGCCATTTTGGTACTCCCTTCCAGCTTATAAAGGTTATCAACCTTTGTTGCCTTCATCACTACTAAATTACCTTTCGACAATGTGAGTGCTCCACCTTGACCTGTATAGTTATATCCACAAGAATCCAACACCCCCAATGAAATCAAATTTGATTTAAGCTCAGGTACATATCTAACATCCTTTAATTCCCTAACAATACCATCGAACATCCTGATTCTAATATTGCTAACCCCAACAGTTTTACATGGAATACCATTTTCCATAAACACTACACCCTCATCAACAGATTGGTAAGAAATAAACCAATTTCTATGTGAGCACATATGGTGGGAGGCACCTGAATCTAACTGCCATTCTTCTTGATATTGTAAATTACTAGAAACGGATAAAACTTGATCAGTCATACCTGAATTTGTTATAGCCAAATTTGCTTCCTTCGTAGAGTTTTCCTTAGATTCCTTTCTCTTTCAACAATCTTTCTTGAGATGTCATGTTTTGCCACAGTACCAGCGTTTTGCTTTACCCTTTCTGTGTCTTGAATTAGATCGAGAAAAACTTCTCATTCTGCTCTTTAGTTCGACCTCTGACCAACATCGCCTTTGAAGTTGAGGTTTCTTGACTAGATTTTCTCCTCATCTCCTCAGCCAACAAAGCTCCCACAATAGAGTAATAATCTAAAACATCTAGTGAGCTAAAGCTAATAGAGTTGACTAGATTATCTTAAGACTCAGTCAACGAACACAATAGTGTAATAGCCTTATCTTCATCTTCAAATTTAACTTCCATACTAGTCAATTGAACTATAAGGGTATTAAAGGTATTTAAATGGTCAACAACTTTTGTACCTTCTTTCATCCGCAAACTGTACAACTGTCTCTTCAAGTAGATTCCAGCTTTGTCCTCTTCTCAGAAGGGACATACAAATAAGTGATGCACCCAAAAATCCGAAAGTGTCCCACCTCAGGCTTCTTCCCAGAGAAAGCCTCCTCAGGAGTCATGCTCCCCACAGCCTTGTGAGGACTCATGTTCTGCAAATAAACTACAGTGTAGCATGCCTCAACCCATAGAAATAGTGGCAGCCCCTGATCATGTACCATGGCTCTCGCAGCCCCAACAATGGCCCTATTCTTTCTCTCAGCAACCCCATTCTGCTGCAGGTTGTAAAGAACAGTCAACTCCCTCCTGATGCCCTCTCCTGCACAAAAATCCATGAACTCCTTGGAGGTATACTCACCCCCATTCTCCGATCTCGACACTCCGATTTTCTTCCCTGTCTGGTTCTCCACAAGAGCTTTGAAGTCTTGGAACTGATTGAAGACCTATCCTTTGGTCTTCATGAAGAAAATCCAGGACTTCCGAGAGAAGTCATCAATGAATACAACATAGTATAGGGAACCAGTCAACAATGCCAAAGACATCGGGCCACATACATCTGAATGTATAAGATCAAGTATCCTTGCTGCTCTAGTGTCACTGCTCGGAAAAGCAGTCTTGGTGTATTTTCCCAAAGCACACCCCTTGCACAACTCATGGTGCTCTGAACTGAAATCTGAAACTCCCATCACCATCTCCCTCAGAACTCTCAAAGCCCCATGGTGCAAATGTGCCATCCTTTTGTGCCATAGCTCACATAGGTCACTGCTACTGCTGGTAGAATGAATCAATGCTCTCACTGGCTGGAACAAAAACTTGTACAACCTCTCATGTCTAGTACCAATCACTTTGGCCGAAGTGATGCTAGACCCTCTAGGGAAAAGAAGCACCTGCCCATCACGGAACAAGACCTCATAGCCCTTCTCCTCAATAGTAGAAACTGACACTAAGTTCTTCTTCAAGCCCAGAACATATAGAACCTCTGTCAAAGTCATGGGAGACAAAGACTCCCTCCGAAATGATACGGTCCCACAACCAGCCAACTTGACCTCCCGATCATCTCCAAGCACTACCTTTGCATCTCCACACTGTGTAAGATCTGTCAGGTGCTCATGAACTGCTGTCATATTGCGAGAGGCACCACTGTCTATATACCAAGAATCTGTAGTAGTGGTCCTCGAGGATAGACATGCAATCAAGGAAAATTCCTTGTCAAACTTGGTGGAAAACTCTTCCACCTCTGCTGAAGCTGCTGTTAATTTCTTCTTCTTGTTTGGACACTGTCCTGCATAGTGCCCAAACTTATGGCATGCAAAGCACTTGACTTTGCTCATGTCTTTCTTCCCTTCACCCTTAGGCTTCTGTCCTCCCTTTGGACCCTTTTTGAACTTCTTCTTGCTAGTGGTAGCAAGAGCCACATTCTCCTCCTCATAACCTGTAGATGCACTGCCATGTACATAACCTCTCCGTGTCTCCTCTTGAACAAAGTCATCCCAAAGACGTTCCCAACCGGGAAGCTTCTCCCTAGCAACAATGCCCTCCACAAAAGCAACCCATTGTTTGGAGACTCCATTCAATGCTGTTCTCAAAAGATCATTGTCAACTATGGCTTCCCCCACAGCTCCAAGCTCATCCCTCACCTGTGTCAATCTAGTAAGGTATGTGACCACATTTTCAGCCTTGGTCATTTTTATGCTCTTTAGTTTTTCCCTCAAAACCATTTTCTGGTTCTCATTTGTACTCTGGTGCAATTTAGTCAAAGACTCCCACATCTCATAGGCATGTCTCTTCCCCGTCAAGTGAGGAATCAAATGATCCTTGATGGCATCAAGAATAAATCTCTTAGCCTTGATACTCTTCTTAGTATAGGCTGCGAGAAGAGTAGCATCAGTAGTTACCACAACATGATGAGTAGTGGTATTCTCTACAATGTCCCACAACTCGTTTTCTTGCAAAAGCAAGATCATCCTCTCCTTCCAAGCACCAAAATTTGTTGCCCCATCAAGTCTGTCCTCAACTCTCAAACCAATAGCCATTGACCCTTTTTCTGCTGAAAATCACAAAATAAAAAATCTGCCCTGTGAAGTGACTGCTGTCCCAATTTTCTATCTGCTGAAATCTCTGCTTCCCTTCAACTCAGCTCTGATACCATGTTAAAATTTCAGACCCCAACCCAGTTTCAGTCTCGCTGATTTTTCAGCCAATGTTAAATGCCCAAACCCAATTTTATACCAGCATATAAAAACTTAGCAGAAAATAAACTTCAGAACTGAAACATGAGGATTCTGAACATCGTTTTAAGTGCAAAAATAAAATATCAGTAGTATGCAAAACTCAGAAAAATATAGACAGAGTTTCGGTTTAACTTTGACCCTGGAAAAACCCACAAGGGCAAAACCAGTGAGAGGGAGATTTTTATTATTTAGGAGCTTCAGAGAATTCTGTTACAGCATATTCATCTTTAAAAATTTAAATGACAAACTTATCTCGACAACCGTGCCAATTCTTCACATAGGAAAATGAGCCAACTCTTCAAAATTCTTTCCAGAATTTTTTGTAATCAAATGCAAGTCTGCTCCTCGATTTTTGTGCCTCCAAAATGTTGTACGATCACCTCGAAATACGTTATAGCAACAACAAATAATTTATGGGTGTATTAATGGCTATACGTCCTTCTAGAAAACTGTGCCACACTTTCCAGAAAATGCACACAACAACTCACCTCGATTTCTGTGCATAAAAGAGGTTGTATGGATTATGTAAATCCGTACTGTGCGGACAAAGTACGGTTGCCATTCCCTCCTCGAAATCTGTGCCAAAACTGGACCATACGGACTGAGTAAATCCGTATTGTACGACCAGTAATAAATGTTGCTCCCTTTACTCGATTTCTGTGCTCCCACGAGACTGTACAGACCTTGGAATCTGTGTTGTACGGCCTCCTATGAATGTTGAACTCCTTGCCTCGAAATCTGTGCTAGTTGGCTACCTTGGGATGCGTGCCCTAGCTGTCAGAAATGGCTACTCTCTTGCTCTCTCAAAATTGCTTCAACAACCCAAGAATGGGTGCGCCCCTCTACCCTAATCAACCTCATGAGGTAGGTAAGGAGTCTCTCTAATCCAATGGCTGAGATTAGATTAGATAACTGGCTGAGATTAGATGTCTCTTCACTCACCCTCACTTTAGTCATAAAGTCACCTTTTAATTTGCATCTCACAAATTAAATGACTAGGACCCACATTAGGCACTTTCTCCCCCTTAGGCACCTAAGGAAGAGAAACACTTGTTTAACATGCAACATATGCTTGTCATTGATGGAAAGTACAATAGTGAAGATCTCAGGACTCTGATTTTCTTCCCTGTGTGGTTCTCAACAAGAGCTTTGAACTCTTGGAACCGACTGAAGACCTGTCCTTTGGTCTTCATGAAGAAAATCCAGGACTTCCAAGAGAATTCATCAATGAATAGAACATAGTATAGGGAACCAGTCAACGATGCCGAAGACATCGGGCCACATACATCTGAATGTATAAGATCAAGTATCTCTGCTGCTCTATTGTCACTGCTCGAAAAAGTAGTCTTGGTGTACTTTTCCAAAGCACACCCCTTGCACAACTCATGGTGTTTTGAACTGAAATTTGGAACTCCTGTCACCATCTCCCTCAGAACTCTCAAAGCCCCATGGTGCAAATGTGCCATCCTCCTGTGCCATAGCTCACATAGGTCACTACTGCTGCTGGTAGAATGAATCAATGCTTTCACTGGCTGGAACAAAAACTTGTACAACCTGTCATGTCTAGTACCAATCACTTTGGCCGAAGTGATGCTAGACCCTCTGGGGAAAAGAAGCACCTTCCCATCACGAAACAAGACCTCATAGCTCTTCTCCTCAATAGTAGAAACTGACACTAAGTTCTTCTTCAAGCTCGGAACATATAGAACCTCTATCAAAGTCATGGGAGGCAAAGACTCCCTCCGAAATGATACGGCCCCACAACCAACCACCTTGACCTCTCGGTCATCTCCAAGCACTGCCTCTACATCTCCACACTGTGTAAGATCTGTCAGGTGCTCACGAATTGCTATCATATGGCGAGAGGCACCACTGTCTATATACCAAGAATCTGTATTAATGGTCCTCGATGATAGACATGCAATCAAGGAAAATTCAGTGTCAAACTTGGTGGAAAACTCTTCCACCTCTGTTGAAGCTGCTATTTGTTTTTTCTTCTTGTTTGGACACTGTCCTGCATAGTGCCCAAACTTATGGCATGCAAAGCACTTGACTTTGCTCATGTCTTTCTTCCCTTCACCCTTGGGCTTCTGTCCTCCCTTTGGAACCTTTTTGAACTTCTTCTTGCTAGTGGCAGCAAGAGCCACATTCTCCTCCTCATGACCTGTAGATGAACTGCCATGTACATAACCTCTCTGGGTCTCCTCCTGAACAAAGTCATCTTAAAGACGTTCCCAACCGGGAAGCTTCTCCCTAGCAACAATGCCCTCCACAAAAACAACCCATTGTTTGGAGACTCCATTCAATGTTGTTTTCACAAGATCACTGTCAACTATGGCTTCCCCCACAACTCCAAGCTCATCTGTCACCTATGTCAATCTAGTAAGGTATGTGACCACATTTTCAACCTTGGTCATTTTTATGCTCTTTAGTTTTTCCCTCAAAACCATTTTCCGGTTCTCATTTGTACTCTGGTACAATTTAGTCAAAGACTCCCACATCTCATAGGCATGTGTCTTCCTCGTCAAGTGATGAATCAAATGATCCTTGATGGCATCAAGAATAAATTTCTTAGCCTTGATACTCTTCTTAGTATAGGCTGCAAGAAGAGTAGCATCAATAGGTACCACAACATGATGAGTAGTGGTATTTTCCACAATGTCCCACAACTCGTTTTCTTGCAAAAGCAAGATCATCCTCTCCTTCCAAGCACCAAAATTTGCTGCCCCATCAAGTCTTTCCTCAACTCTCAAACTAATAGCCATTGACCCTTTTTCTACTGAAAATCACAAATTCAAAAATCTGCCCTGTGAAGTGACTGTTGTCCCAATTTTTTGTCTGCTGAAATCTCTGCTTCTCTTCAACTCAACTCTAATACCATGCTAAAATTTCAGACCCCAACCCAGTTTCAGTTTCGCTGATTTTTCAGCCAATGTTAAATGCCCAAACCAAGTTTTATACTAGCATATAGAATTTTAGCAGAAAATAAACTTCAGAACTAAAACATGAGGATTCTAAACATCGTTTTAAGTGCAGAAATAAAATATCAGCAGTATGCAAAACTCAGAAATTTATAGACAGAGATTTTCGGTCTAACTTTGACCCTGGAAAAACCCACAAGGGGAAAACCAGTGAGAGAGGGAGATTTTTATTATTTAGGAGCTTCAGAGAATTCTGTTACAACATATTCATCTACAGAAATTTAAATGACAAACTTATCTCGACAACCGTGCCAATTCTACACACAGGAAAATGAGCCAACTCCTCAAAATTCTTTCCAGAATTTTTTGCAATCAAATACAGGTCTGCTCCTCGATTTTTGTGCCTCCAAAATGCTGTACGATCACCTTGAAATACGTGCCAACAACAACAAATAATTTTTGGGTGTATTAATGGTTGTACGACCTTCTAGAAAAACATGCCACTTTCCAGAAAATGCACACAGCAACTCACCTTGATTTTTGTGCATAAAAAAGGCTGTATGGACGGTGTAAATCCGTACTGTACGGACATAGTATGGTTGTTGTTCCCTCCTCGAAATCTGTGCCAAAACTGGACTGTACGGACTGAGTAAATCTATATTGTACGACCAATAATAAATGCTGCTCCCTTTACTCAATTTCTGTGATCCCACGAGGCTATACGGACCTTGGAATCCATGTTCTACGGCCTCCTATGAATGTTGAACTCCTTGCCTTGGGATGCATGCACTAGCTCTCAGAAATGGCTGCTCTCTTGCTGCTAGAAAATGCTCTCTCTCTTTCTCTCTCAAAATTGCTTCAACAACCCAAGAATGGGTGTGCCCCTCTACCCTATGCAACTCTGATTATCACAGTAAATCACAGTAGGCCTCAACTGTACACCGAACAATCCCACCAGCATCTTGTGAAGCCAAAGGGACTCACAACTGGCCTGACTGGCCGCCATATACTCAGTCTCTGCAGAACTCAAAGCCAATGACTTTTGTTTCCGACTGAACCAAGACACAACTGTTGATCCCAATCCAAAACAACACCCTTAAGTGTTTTTTCTGTCACTGACACATCCTGCCCAATACGAGTCTGTATAACAAACCAGACGAACTCCATCTCCTCTCTGATAGTCCAAACCATAATCTAAGGTACCACAAAGATACCTGAGCACATGTTTTGCTGCTACCCAGTGCACTCTCCTAGGCTCCACCATGAACTGGCTGAGAGTGTTGACAACAAAACAAATATCTCGCCTGGTATTGACCAAATACATCAATGACTCGATCAACTGACGATACAAAGTGGAATCCACCAACTGTGACTTAGAAGCATGAAGCTTCTTCCAGTTGGTAATCATGGGAGTGGTCATGGGCCTGCAATCTCCCATCTAAAATCTGCTCAGAATGTCACTTACATACTTCCCCTGTCCCAGGAAGATGTGTCCAGGCTCCTGCCAAACCTCCAATCCAAAAAAGTAATGCATCAGTCCAATGTCTGTCATCTCGAACTCTGAAGCAAGGCTCTCCTTGCAGCTGCTGATGAGTCTCTCTGTCCTTGTAATGAAAAGATCATCCACATATAGCAGAAGAATGAGAGGATCCTTTCCAACCACAATGAAGTATAGGTTGGGATCCACCTCACTCTTCTCAAAACTCAACTGCTGCAAATAGGCATCTATCCTCGAATACCAAGCTCTGAGAGCTTGTTTCAGCCCATACAATGCCTTCTTTAGTCTACACACATGAGACTCTCTCCCATGCACCTCAAAGCCCAATGGCTTCTCAATATACACTTCCTCCTCAATAAGACCATTCAGAAATGTGGTCTTCACATCCATCTGGTGGATCTTCCAACCCATCTCTGCTGTAATGGAGATCACTGCCCTGATCGAAGTGTATCTAGCAACCGACACAAAGGTCTCATCATAGTCGACTCCCTCAACTTGTGAAAACCCCCGAGCCACAAAGCGAGCTTTGTACTTCTCAATTCTGCCATCCACAACATGCTTTAGCTTGTAGAGCCATTTGGAAGTCACCATTGACTTCCCCTCAGGTCTAGGAACAACTTCTCAGACATCGTTCTTCATGATGGAATTGTACTCTTTCATCATGGCATCTCTCCATACCTATCTACTAGAGGCCTCCCCAAAAGTGGAAGGCTCAGACTCCCGAATACTGCTCACCATTGCGATGTAGCTGCAAAACCTCTCGGGAGGTTTACTCTTCCTCACTGTCTGTCTGGGATTCCCCACTGAACCCTGTGCCTCCCTCAAAGTGTCTTGAAGCCACTTGGGTTTCCTCCTCTCTGAAGTAGTGTCCTGTGGAGGGGTCTCTCCCTGCTCAACCCCATCTATTGAAGACAATGATCCTGTTGTAGACTCTGAAGTACCTGATCCTAAAACCTGTGGACCCGTAGCCTGCGAACCTGAACTCTGTGGCCCTGTCACCTGTGAACCTGTCGTCACCGAAGCTGGTGGACTCGAACTCTGTGTCACTGTTGTTTGTTGCGGGCTTACCTGAGTCTGAGATGAAGACTGTTCACCTCTCTCTGTCTCTCTAGACTTCCTAAAGGCTTTGTCCTCCTCAAATCTGACATCCCTCCTCAAGACAATCTTCCTCAAGGAAGGAAGGTAAATACATAAAGCCTTTGAAGTCTCACTGTACCCAACAAAGATCCCTCTCTCTGCCATGGGCTCCAGCTTTGTCCTCTTCTCAGAAGGGACATATGAATAAGTGATGCACCCAAAAATCCGAAAGTGCCCCATCTCATGCTTCTTCCCAGATAAAGCCTCCTCATAAGTCATGCTCCCCACAACCTTGTGAGGTGTCCTGTTCTGTAGATAAACTGGAGTTCAACATGCCTCAGCCCATAGAAATAGTGGCAGCCCCTGATCATGTAGCATGGATCTCGTAGCCCTAACAATGGCCCTGTTCTTTCTCTCAGCAACCCCATTCTGCTGTGGATTGTAAGGAACAATCAACTCCCTCCTAATGCCCTTTCCTGCACAAAAATACATGAACTCCTTGGAGGTATACTCACCCCCATTGTCCGATCTCAGGACTCTGATTTTCTTCCCCATCTGGTTCTCCACAAGAGCTTTGAACTCTTGGAACCGACTGAAGACCTGTCCTTTAGTCTTCATGAAGAAAATCCAAGACTTCCGAGAGAAGTCATCAATGAATACAACATAGTATAGGGAACCAGTTAACGATGCCGAAGACATCGGGCCACATACATATGAATGTATAAGATCAAGTATCCCTGTTGCTCTACTGTCACTACTCGGAAAAGAAGTCTTGGTGTACTTTCCCAAAGAACACCCCTTGCACAACTCATGGTGCTCTAAACTGAAATTTGGAACTCCCGTCACCATCTCCCTCAGAACTCTCAAAGCCCCATGGTGCAAATGTGCCATCCTCCTGTGCCATAGCTCACATAGGTCACTGTTGTTGCTGGTAGAATGAATCAATTCTCTCACTGGCCGGAACAAAAACTTGTACAACCTCTCATGTATAGTACCAATCACTTTGGCCGAAGTGATGCTAGACTCTCTGGGGAAAAGAAGCACCTGACCATCATGGAACAAGACCTCATAGCCCTTCTCCTCAATAGTAGAAACTGACGCTAAGTTCTTCTTCAAGCCCAGAAAATATAGAACCTTTATCAAAGTCATGGGAGGCAAAGACTTCCTCCGAAATGATACAGTCCCACAACTAACCACCTTGACCTTCCAGTCATCTCCAAGCACTACCTCTGCATCTCCACACTGTGTAAGATCTGTCAGGTGCTCACGAACTGCTGTCATATGGCGAGAGACATCACTGTATATATACCAAGAATATATAGTAGTGGTCCTTGAGGATAGACACACAATCAAGAAAAATTCCTTGTCAAATTTGGTGGAAAACTCTTCCACCTCTGCTGAAGCTGCTGTTTGTTTCTTCTTCTTGTTTGGACACTGTCCTGCATAGTGCCCAAACTTATGGCATGCAAAGCACTTGACTTTGCTCATGTCTTTCTTCCCTTCACCCTTGGGCTTCTGTCCTCCCTTTGGACCCTTTTTTAACTTCTTCTTGCTATTGGTAGCGAGAGCCACATTCTCCTCCTCATGACCTGTAGATGAACTGCCATGTACATAACCTCTCCGTGTCTCCTCCTGAACAAAGTCATCCCAAAGACGTTCCCAACCGGGAAGCTTCTCCCTAGCAACAATGCCCTACACAAAAGCAACCCATTGTTTGGAGACTCCATTCAATGCTATTCTGACAAGATCATTGTCGACTATGGCTTCCCCCACAACTCCAAGCTCATCCCTCACCTATGTCAATCTAGTAAGGTATGTGACCACATTTTCAACCTTGGTCATTTTTATGCTCTTTAGTTTTTCCCTCAAAACCATTTTTCGGTTCACATTTGTACTTTGGTACAATTTAGTCAAAGACTCCCACATCTCATAGGCATCTGTCTTCCCCGTCAAGTGAGGAATCAAATGATCCTTGATGGCATCAAGAATAAATCTCTTAGCCTTGATACTCTTCTTAGTATAGGCTGCAAGAAGAGTAGCATCAATAGGTACCACAACATGATGAGTAGTGGTATTCTCCACAATGTCCCACAACTTGTTTTCTTGCAAAAGAAAGATTATCCTCTCCTTCTAAGAACCAAAATTTGCTACCCCATCAAGTCTGTCCTCAACTCTCAAACCAGTAGCCATTGACCCTTTTTCTACTGAAAATCACAAATTCAAAAATCTGCCCTGTGAAGTGACTGCTGTCCCAATTTTCTGTCTGTTGAAATCTCTGCTTCCCTTCAACTCAGCTCTGATACCATGTTAAAATTTCAGACCCCAACCCAGTTTCAGTCTCACTGATTTTTCAGCCAATGTTAAATGCCCAAACCTAGTTTTATACTAGCATATAAAATCTTAGCAGAAAATAAACTTCAGAACTGAAACATGAGGATTCTAAATATTGTTTTAAGTGCAGAAATAAAATATCAGCAGTATGCAAAACTCAAAAAATTATAGACAAAGATTTTCTGTCTAACTTTGACCCTGGAAAAACCCACAAGGGGAAAACCAGTGAGAGAGGGAGATTTTTATTATTTAGGAGCTTTAGCGAATTCTGTTACAACATATTCATCTACAGAAATTTAAATGAGAAACTTATCTCGACAACCATGCCAATTTTTCAGACAGGAAAATGAGCCAACTTCTCAAAATTCTTTCCAGAATTTTTTGCAATCAAATACAGGTCTGCTCCTCGATTTTTGTGCCTCCAAAATGCTGTACGATCACCTCGAAATATGTGCCAGCTAAAACAAATAATTTCTGGGTGTATTAATGATTGTACGACCTTCTAGAAAACCATGCCACACTTTCCAGTAAATGCACACAACAACTCACCTCGACTTTTGTGCATAAAAGAGGCTGTACAGACTGTGTAAATTCGTAATGTACAGACAGAGTACGGTTGATGTTCCCTACTTGAAATCTGTGCCAAAACTAGACCGTATGGACTGAGTAAATCCGTACTGTATGGTCAGTAATAAATGCTGCTCCCTTTACTTGATTTCTGTGCTCCCACAAGACTATATGGACCTTGGAATCCATGTTGTACGACCTCCAGTGAATGTTGAACTCCTTGCCTCGAAATCGTTGTTAGTTAGCGGCCTTGGGATGCGTGACCTAGCTCTAAAAAATGGCTACTCTCTTGCTGCTCGAAAATGATCTCTCTCTTGCTCTCTCAAAATTGCTTCAACAACCCAAGAATGGGTGCGCCCCTCTACCCTAATCGACCTCATGAGGTAGGTGAGGAGTCTCTCTAGTTCAATGGCTGAGATTAGATTAGATGAGTGGCTTAGATTATATGTCTCTTCACTCACCCTCACTTTAGTCATAAAGTCACCTTTTGATTTGCATCTCACAAATTAAATGACTAGGGCCCACATGAGGCACTTTCTCCCCCTTAGGCGCCTAGGGAAGAGAAACACTTGCCTTGGTACTTTATTTAATTAAAAAATTTAACACTCCCTCATACCGAGGAAAGTGTTACTCACCACTCCAAGCTTGTCCCTAAAAAATACAAACTTGCCTCTGCCCAATGCCTTGGTGAGTATGTCTGCAACCTGCTCCTCTATAGATATGTACTGTAGCTCCACAACTCCTCTCTGAACATAATCACAGATGAAGTGATACCAAATCTCGATATGCTTAGACCGGTCATGAAAAACTGGATTCTCTGAGAGTTTAATGCAACTCTGATTATCACAGTAAATCACGGTAGGCCTCAACTGCACACCGAACAATCCCACCAGCATCTTGCGAAGCCAAAGGGCCTCACAACTGGCCTGACTGGCCGCCATATACTCAGCCTTTGCAGAACTCAAAGCCACTGGATTTTGTTTCGACTGAACCAAGACACAACTGTTGATCCCAATCCAAAACAACACCCTGAAGTGCTTTTTCTGTCACTGACACATCCTGCCCAATCCGAGTCTATATAGCCAACCAGACGAACTCCATCTCCTCTCTGATAGTCCAAACCATAATCTACGGTACCACAAAGATACCTGAGCACATGTTTTGCTACCACCCAGTGCATTCTCCTAGCCTCCACCATGAACTGGCTGAGAGTGTTGACAACAAAACAAATATCTGGCTTGGTATTGACCAAATACATCAATGACCCGATCAACTGACGATACAAAGTGGAATCCACCAACTGTGACTCAGAAGCATGAAGCTTCTTCCAGTTGGTAATCATGGGAGTGGTCATGGGCCTACAATATCCCATCTGAAATCTGCTCAGAATGTCACATACATACTTCCCCTGTCCCAGGAAGATGTGTCCAGGCTCCTGCCAAACCTCCAATCCCCAAAAGTAATGCATCAGTCCAATGTCTGTCATCTCGAAATCTGAAGCAAGGCTCTCCTTGCAGTTGCTGATGAGTCTCTCTGCCCTTGTAATGAAAATATCATCCACATATGGCAGAAGAATGAGAGGATCCTCTCCAACCACAATGAAGTATAGGTTGGGATCTGCCTCACTCTTCTCAAAACCCAACTGCTGCAAATAGGCATCTATCCTCGAATACCAAGCTCTAGGAGCTTGTTTTAGCCCATACAATGCCTTCTTCAGTCTACACACATGAGACTCTCTCACATGCACCTCAAAGCCCAATGGCTGCTCAATATACACCTCCTCCTCAATAAGACCATTCAGAAATGAAGTGTTCACATCCATCTGGTGGATCTTCCAACCCATCTCTTCTGCAATGGATATCATTGCCCTGATCGAAGTGTATCTAGCAACCAGCTCAAAGGTCTCATCATAGTCAACTCCCTCAACTTGTGAAAACCCCCAAGCCACAAAGCGAGCTTTGTACTTCTCAATGCTGCCATCCACAACATGCTTTAGCTTGTAGAGCCATCTGGAAGTCACCACTGACTTCCCCTCAAGTCTAGGAACAACTTCCCAGACATCATTCTTCATGATGGAATTGTACTCTTCCATCATGGCATATCTCCATACCTGTCTACTAGAGGCCTCCTCAAAAGTAGTAGGCTCAGAGTCCCGAATACAGCTCACCATCGCGATGTAGCTGCAAAACCTCTCGGGAGGTTTACTCTCCCTCACTGCCTATCTGGGATTCCCCACTGAACCCTGTGCCTCCCTCAAAGTGTCCTGAAGCCACTTCGGCTTCCTCCTCTCTGAAGTAGTGTCCTGTGGAGGGGTCTCTCCCTGCTCAACCCCATCTGCTGAAGACAATGATCCTGTTGTATACTCTGAAGTACCTGATCCTGAAACCTGTGGACCAGTAGCCTGCGGACATGAACTTTGTGGCCCTGTCACTTGTGAACTTGTCGTCACCGAAGCTGGTGACCTCAAACTTTGTGTCACTGTCGTCTGCTGCGGGCTCACCTGAGTCTGAAATGAAGACTGTTCACCTCTCTTTGTCCCTCTAGACTTCCTAAAGGCTCATTCCTCCTCAAATCTGACATCCCTCCTCAAGACAGTCTTCCTCAAGGAAGGAAGGTAAATACAGAAAGCCTTTGAAGTCTCACTGTACCCAACAAAGATCCCTCTCTCTGCCATGGGCTCCAGCTTTGTCCTCTTCTCAGAAGGGACATATGAATAAGTGATGCACCAAAAAATCCGAAAGTGCCCCACCTCAGGCTTCTTCCCAGAGAAAGCCTCCTCAGGAGTCATGCTCCCCACAACCTTGTGAGGATTCCTGTTCTGCAGATAAACTACAGTGTAGCATGCCTCTGCCCATAGAAATAGTGGCAGCCCCTGATCATGTAGCATGGCTCTCGCAGCCCCAACAATGGCCCTATTCTTTCTCTCAACAACCCCATTCTGCTTCGGGTTCTAAGGAACAATCAACTCCCTTCTGATGCCCTCCCTTGCACAAAAATCCATGAATTCCTTGGAGGTATACTCAACCCCATTTTCCGATCTCAAGACTCTGATTTTATTCCCTGTCTGGTTCTCCACAAGAGCTTTGAACTCTTGGAACCGACTGAAGACCTGTCCTTTGGTTTTCATGAAGAAAATCCAGGACTTCCAAGAGAAGTCATCAATGAATACAACATAGTATAGGGAACCAGTCAACGATGCCAAAGACATCGGGCCACATACATCTGAATGTATAAGATCAAGTATCCCTGTTGCTCTACTGTCACTGCTCGGAAAAGCAGTCTTGGTGTACTTTCCCAAAGCACACCCCTGGCACAACTCATGGTTATCTGAACTAAAATCTGGAACTCCCGTCACCATCTCCCTCAAAACTCTCAAAGCCCCATGGTGCAAATGTGACATCCTCCTGTGCCATAGCTCACATAGGTCATTGCTACTACTGGTAGAATGAATCAATGTTCTCACTGGCTGGAACAAAAACTTGTACAACCTCTCATGTCTAGTACCAATCACTTTGGTCGAAAATAAACTTCAGAACTGAAACTTAGCAAAAAATAAACTTCAGAACTGAAACATGAGGATTCTGAACATCGTTTTAAGTGCAGAAATAAAATATCAACAGTATGCAAAACTCAAAAAATTATAGACAAAGATTTTTGGTCTAACTTTGACCTTGGAAAATCCCACAAGGGGAAAACTAGTGAGAGGGAGATTTTTATTATTTAGGAGATTCAGAGAATTCTGTTACAATATATTCATCTTCAGAACTTTAAATGACAAACTTATTTCGACAATCGTGCCAATTCTTCACACAGGAAAATGAGCCAACTCCTCAAAATTCTTTCCAAAATTTTCTGCAATCAAATACAGGTTTGCTCCTCATTTTTTGTGCCTCCAAAATGTTGTACGGTCACCTCGAAATATGTGCCAGCAACAACAAATAATTTCTGGGTGTATTAATGGCTGTACGACCTTCTAGAATACCGTGCCACACTTTCCAAAAAATGCACACAACTCACCTCGATTTTTGTGCATAAAAGAGGTTGTACGGACTGTGTAAATCCATACTGTACGGACAGAGTACGGTTGTTGTTACCTCCTCGAAATTTGTGCCAAAATTGGACCATACGGGCTGAGTAAATCCGTACTGTACGGCTAGTAATAAATGCTGCTCCCTTGATTTCTATGCTCCCACGAGACTGTACAAACCTTGGAATCTGTGTTGTACGGTCTCCTATGAATGTTGAACTCCTTGTCTCGAAATCTGTGATAGTTGGCTGCCTTGGGATGCATGCCCTAGCTCTCAGAAATGGCTGCTCTATTGCTGCTCGAAAATGCTCTCTCTCTTGCTCTCTCAAAATTGCTTCAACAACCCAAGAATGGGTGCGCCCCTCTACCCTAATCGACCTCATGAGGTAGGTGAGGAGTCTCTCTAATCCAATGGCTGAGATTAGATTAGATGAGTCGCTGATATTAGATGTCTCTTCACTCACCCTCACTTTAGTCATAAATTCACCTTTTAATTTGCATCTCACAAATTAAATGAATAGGGCCCACATTAGGCACTTTCTCCCCCTTAGGGGCCTAGGGAAGAGAAACACTTGCCTTGGTACTTTATTTAATTACAAAATTTAACATATGTTTCTTGATCCGTGGCATTTGAGGGAGTCACCGCACCTCACGATATACTTAGAGTGTGGCGATCTTAAAACGTTTCTGCACTGTACCACACTCCTGGATTGCTATGATTCCAGGTTTTCAAATGCGTGCAGAGTATGACTAGTATGTCGTCGTACTCTTTCAGAGGAGGGACCTACGACGATGTTGAACTCGACGCACCTTACACAGATTTCACTCTGGCTCTTCCGAGAATTTGATGCTCTTCCAACCCGCTCTGATACCACTTGTTAGAATTGTAAATGCGGAAAACACAATTCACATATGATAATTAACAATCACACAGATAAGGAACACAAGGATTTCATGTGGTTCACCCAAACGTTGGGCTATGTCGAACAAGCATAGGCATAAGTTGTCTTATTATTCAGAGCATGGAGATTATAAGAGACTTGCAAGTTCTCACTTTGTCTCTCTCTTTGATTCTACAGGCTTACATGTATTTATATACATTTACAAGAAACTGATTATTAAATGCAATCCCTATCCATAGTCTAACTTGGTCTATTTGGTTGTAACCAACGCAGAATAATAGGATCCAAATCATCCTTGCAGGAATTCGTTGTCACCAAATCGCAACAATGTATACTTAGTACTTTGAATTGCATTTCAGTTACGTAAAATTCTATGGTAAGTTTTCCACAAATGGGCTATATATACGAAGCTTTAAATTCTTATCAATTTTGAGCTATCAATCTCTGTTGCTAAATTCAAAGGGATGATTTCCGATAAACACAAAATTACAATGAATGTCAATTCTTAATTACATTCTCAATGCAATCTGTGATATAGTTAAGTTATTCCCAGGAACTATAGAGAGATAAACCTCAAAAAGGCTCTCACCTTCATGTGATGCTTCAAACATTTCAGTTAAATTTTAATCACAAAATGGTGATAGCAAGATGGTCTCATAGGATAGTTTGTTATGTGATTTTGTCATTCTTTGTATATGTTAGGAAATGAAAGCGTTGAAGTTAAAAAAGCAAGAGTAATGGGATAATTCAATATAAACAGATGCAAGCATGTTGTTAGTGGGAAAAGTGGTTCATAGTGGATGCATGTATAATCCACATTTTTGGGTAAATCATTTTCTCAAAAATGATTCTTTATTTCATGAAGTAATATATGACTTATTCAGGTGAAAAATTAGTTTGAAAGGCTAATTTTTTTTATAACATCGATACAAGCATGTCGTTAGTGGACAAAGTGGTTCACAGTGGATTCATGTTAACCACACTACACTTAAAGTTGTGTGAGTTGTGTGCTTGTACACACAACTTTATTATTTATTTAACTATACTAGTTGTCATATTAGATTTAGATATGTTGTACTAGATGGTATCAAGTTACATAATTCCAATTCGTAGGAATGATTAAGTAAGCCATGGCATTGGAAGATTATGATTGGAAAATTAGACCTAAGTATCAAATCTTAATATCATGTATATTAAACAGTGTAAATATTTTAGAAATAACAAGGATGTTTTAACACCATATATTTATGATAAACTAAAAAATATTTTTGTATCACTATTATTATCAATAATAAAATAAGAAATTAAATTTAAAGATCGTCATTACTTACTTAACTAAGGACATTAGGATTGTGCATATTATTTTCTACCTAAACATAGAACATGTTGCCTCAAGTTCACCGCCATGTTGATATATTTCATTCTAGGGGCCAATCCATTACACTTGGTGCACCTATAAAGGAACACCAAAACCAAAATACATGTATCCAAACACTCCAAATTTGTCATACTAAGTTAACTTCATACAAGCATAAATTCAATTAAAACAATTCAATCTACAATAGAAAATAATTGTTACATTAAAATTCCACACTTGGGCATCATATCATAAGTGTCGCAAGTGTCGCACTTTAGTTGTTGCAAGTGTCTCACTTTAAATGTCACAAGCGTTGTAACTTGTCTCATACACTTTTGTTAAGTGTCGCAACTCAATCAACACCATGGAAACACTTGTCACAACCCTTAAATCATGTTAGAGGAAGAATCCCCATCATATGACAGTCGAAACATGTTTTTTACCTGGGAATTTGACCATTTTTTAGCAATTTAGAAGGGTGGAACTCCCCTGCCCATGTATAGGGAGCATCAATGCTTCCCTTTCCATGTTAAGGGAGCACCACTTTTGGAAAATGGCGCTCTGTCTCTCACTAAGAGGAGCACCAGTCTTGTTAGAGGGAAAAGGGGGATCCTCCACCTTATTCTATGGGCCAAATCTCTTGGGATGAGGCTGGTTGTGTTTGACCCCTATGCTATGGCTTCATCTTAGGATTAGATCCCAACCTTAAGGAGCCATATCTTCAACCATATCCTTCAATTTCTCATGGTGGTTGTGCCTCTCAAGCCTATATATTGAAGGTATTTCCAAGGTGAAGGGATGTAATCAATCAGAGTATCATCATTTTGATCTTAATACATTTGTGCAAGGGTTGGGCAAGGAGAGCTTGGAGAGGTTGTTGCAACATCAATCATGGTCTGTAAGTATCTTTTTTATTGGTTCTCATTCAATATATACTTAGCATATTTCCTTCAAGCTTGTGTATTTTCTCATTTGTTTGTCTATTGTCATTCTAATTTTCGTAGATAGATTTGTCTTCTCTAATCAAGTAGAGTAGGATATATTTTTTTTCCTTTGCTATCCATTGCAGATCTCAATTTGTGCCATGGATTTTGAAGATCAAGCTCAGGGATTGGAAGCAGCGAGGACAAACGTCAAAAAAGGTACATCATATCCTTTCTCTCCTTCTTGTTCTGATTGGTTAAGGTAAGTTTAAAGGGACGATATTGTCCACTTGTACCTTCTCTGTCTTGGTATAGGGGTCTAGCAATCCAAGGGAGGTTTCACTTGTTTGCAGGCGAAAAATTCTGTAATAGAAAAATGGCGACTCCATTGGGGATCAACTTTGACTAGTCTTTCCTTGGATCGTCTAAAGCTTGTTATCACACAATCTATATTTGCCCAAAGCCCTAAGACAAGTAGGCCTAGATTGACGTAACATAGAGTTAGTCCTATCACTGTCACCCCAATAGGATACCTATTTCTATTTAGGAGGAGAAGAAACTCACTCCAAGGGAGACGTCCCAAGACCTAGTTGGTTGATGAAGGGTAAAAAGACCAGGTAAAACCCACCCCTCTCTCTAGGTCACTTGAGGAAAGATATCACTTGGTAAAGTTTAAGGGGGAAAAAGGAAAATAAAATGAATGGTACTTGCCCTTTACCAATGAAAAAACAAACGTTAGCAATAAGCAATGCTATCAATGTTTCAAATCAATGACTTCAAGATATAAATATGCTAATGAAACATCAAAAGATAACATGTATAGCAACAACAAATATGTCCAAAAATTGTAAATTATGATGGAAAAATGATATAAAGATTTTCAAGTTTGATAATATTTTGTCACTCACAATTTAAAGTTTAAAAGCAAGTCAATAAATGACTTAAATGACTTAAGTCTATCCAATCACTTATAACAACATTAATTAATGACGATGACAACAATAGAAACCACTTCAAAAAAGTACTATAATAAAGCAATAAGACAACTACTTCAACATCCAATGATTATGGTTTGCTTAGTACAAATGTTTAGTGGTTTTATGGATAGTTTGAGGGGTGTTAAGGGGCTACAATGATGGCTGTAATAGTGGTTACAACAACAACAACAACGTCAAACCACTTCAGAAATTTTCCCTTAGAATACTAGTAAAAGGAAGATTAGAGCCTCGGGATGATAACACTTAGGCAAATGCATATTTTTGGGTTACTTTTAGAGGTTAGTATGTTTATTAAGGCTCCTAAATAAGGGTTGTAACAACAATTATAACAACGGTAATATGGTTGTTAGTGTTAGTGTTACTGAAAGTTTCAAGAAGATGTGTAGAAAGTTTGTTTGGTCTCATTCATCCACAAGAGTGTAAAAATCAGTGCCTTTTAGGGCTTATGGAGTCAATAATAGTAACAATATCACTTGGGAAATAAAATAATGATAATGTTTAGCTAAAGGAAAAAGTAAATGCAAGAGGTGTTGGCACTTCAAGGCCTCAAACATTTGCCTCTTTTAAGCGAGGTTTTGCTAGAGAGTAGGCACTTCTAGGCCCTAGCTTACCTTCCTTCCTTATCTTTTGAAAGACAATTTAATTGGTTACAAGAAAGAGATTACTAGAGAGCCAACACTTTAGGGATCTAATAATCACTCCCAAAAAATGTATAATTGGCAAGATCAAGCTAGTAGAAGAGCTATAGAGAGAAATAAACATTTGTTGTTTCTCCACTAGGGTTTAAACAAACAATTTCATAATCTTAGACATGAAACAAGTAAAATTTACCACAAACATCCATAGCATGAATAAAAATGCATATTTTTAATTTACTTCAACAAGAATAATCAAGTCAAACCCTAGTTCAAGACCATTCCACCATGAAAAATGCCAAAATGCACCACCATAAAGCTCTCGCAAGAGGTGCACACTAGTTATTTCAGCCAATAACCCTAAAGGAGGGCAAAAATTTCAGACCACCACTTGTGTGTGATGACTTATGATGAAAATGAATGTCACTTTATGTCTATTTATACCAAAATTATGACCTTTAATTATTTTAGGTCAAAATATTAGGGTCGACCTGGCAAATTTACTCAAAAAGTACAGTTTTTACCAAAATAAATTCAACTTGCATCTAAATAGGCTTCCAAAGGTGACATCATGCCCTCGTAGGGTGACATTGGGCGTCAAGTGTGGGACGTTGGGCAAAGGAGATGAAACGCTGGGCCTCCGAAGGCCTAAAATTTTCCCACATGTGCCAATGGGATCATGAATGCCTCTAAGGTAACAAGCCTAGTTGACAAGTGTAGCACCACTTTTCACTCACTACTGTGTAGGTGTTACTACGCAGAATAACAACATTCTCACTCACAATAAATCACATGCATTCAAAACAATTTAAACACATTCAACACAGAGTAATCATACGATTTACTGCCATAATCAACAATCAATACTATTTAACATCAATTCATATACACAACGGATACATGATGATTATAATACACAGTGATACAGAAACATAATTAAAGCATCATCCGGTACTTATCTTTGAACAATGGTAGATTCCACCAACCAAGTGCAGGCCTTCCACGAACCTCCCAACCTTAGACCACACTGCTCATTAGCTCAACAGTGGGTCACCCCCGAGCTGGGACTAAGCTCCACCTCAAGACAAGGAATCCTAGGCTAGGCTGAGGTTACAGGGAAACAACACACAACCACAAGGATGGAATTCTTTCCCAGGAACCTCTCACGCTCACTGCCCACAGACCCTCATTCCCCACATGCTTGTTCCACCCCAGGAGTATACACCTTCTCTGTCACCTGGACAGTCCTTCAGTTGCTAACCTCCCTTGCCTTGGGTTATAGCAACAGGCCGGATTGGAAGTCTTCGGGCTCTGTGGTAGCTACAAGGTTCCTTCCAGGATTTCTCTCCTTCCTCTGTACACTCTCTCTCCTAGAGAGAGTGTTGCTCCACTGGCCAACAAGCCACACGCAGTCCAACACTGCGTGGCCACAACAATCAACAGGGAAAATTGACGCGGCTTTCCTACAGGCTCAACAATGGACGAATGGCTCACGATCACGACTTTGGGATAGAGACCCCACACACAGGCTCGATCTCAGATAGATGATACACACGGATTCTCCAGACGAACACAGGTTTTTCAATTCAGAAGATGTATGAGGTTTTTTTGCAGATGTTGGGTCCGTCGTACCGCTCAGAGGCCGTACGCACTCAGGCCATCGAGTGGAATGGAGGAGAACCCCCATCACGTCTCATCTTCACCATTTTATTTGCATGGGTCAGGGCTGACACTTGTCGCCCTGGAAACTGCATGCGTTTACCCAGCACGCATCACCTTCCTCATGGTTAGGAACTTAGGATAAAACATGAAATGCTCATGCCTTTTGGAATAATATTAAAATATTATTCCCAAGGATGAAGCCCCCCTAGGCTTAACACTTAGCCCCTTTTCCCACCTTCCAGCCCCTAATCCCTTGCCTTCTCTGTGGAAGCTCAGTGCCCCTTTACTCATTCATCGTGGTCGGTCTGCACCTGGCGGTGTTTACAAATTTTTATTAATTGTTCTGCATGATTACATATACAACAACAGGCTCTTGGCCTTCAACACTTAGGCTCCCTGGCCTAACAAACACATAAGCCACCAGCTTATAAAAAATTGACTCACCAGCCTATAAAACATAATTACAATTCCTTTCAGAACATGATTTATGACAGGGCTCGGCCTTAGGGACACTACAACAAGTGACATCTAGGGCTGCAAAGGTGATGTCCAAGGCCTCCCAAGGCCAACTTTCAGGTGGGAGGAGCATGAGACCTTAGGTCTAGGTCTTCCACAGTGCCTCCAAAGGCAACATCCTTCCTTCATCTGGTGCAAAAATTCAATCTCTTCTTACCCCTAGTTGGGGTTTCAACATCCATCTGTGGGCTTTGAGCCCCCATGAAGGTTCGAGCTAATCATTCCCTCATGTGTACCTTTCCATTGGGAAAGGTCTTGCATAAACAACAAGTACGCCCTCCAGGGGTTCATAAGTCACAAGGATCATAGCATGTCAATCACATCCAATAATTAAATTACCCAAACATGTGCATCGAACCCCCCTTAACCCCAAACAAATGCTCAAAGACGTTATGCAATTTGACAAGTTAGCTTTGGAGAGGGTCTCAGGGTGTCCTATTGGGATAACCTCTCTTAAGTTTGGGGTGTTTCCCAGGTGGAGTCTAGTCCAAGTCATGTAAGTGTATGAGGTGGCATGGGGTAATATTTGGGCATGGGGTGCATGTGATAACAAGGAAATGTAGAGTCTTACCTGTGGGTGCCTTTGTGGAGGGCGAGTTGCACCTTGTCATGAATGCAATTGTTTCCTATCCCATTCATTGCCTTTTAATCTTAGCTTTATTTTTTTTATATATTTTACTCTTGTGCTTCAATGGAATAGTTGAGGGGCATTGTCCTGGCTTGATGACCAGAGGTGACAACGTTATCTGCAAACATTTCACGGAAATGAGAAGGTTATCTCATAATGAGACCCCCTTTCTCTTGGCTATGCCACAAAGAGCCACTACCCTAGTTTGGTGAATAGATGGGTGGTAATGTCATACCGCTACATGACCATGGTCATAATAGGTCAGCTAGTGATGAGACCTCCTATCCATCAACTAATACCTTGAGTGTTTATGTTATCCTTCTTCCCACAAGGTAAGGTACAATCCTTCATAGTGTAGCTAATCCCAATGCCCAAAAATGAAAGGGGGGATGAAAGGAATAAAGATGGAAAGTGGTAAATATGGAGGGAACAGACGATGACTCTTCAAAGATTCACCCAGTGGTAACCCATCCTAAAGGGAAATCAACTTACTAGGGAACTGTGTCACCTTTCCAGGTTTGAACAAGGCAAAGAGCATAATTTCCAAGCAAACGTCATGGAATGAATGTAATGTTACCAAACCAAGGTGCCAAGAACATTGCGTTTTTCATTTGTTTCTAACTGTTTTCTGGTTGTGGCATTCTGTCAAACACTTTGTTGATTTGGTCATTTAGATTGAAATAGGATTTATATTGATGGTTCTTATGTGTATTTGCAACAATAATCAAATATATGTAGCAATGGAACATACCTCAACAAGATGCAAGATCAACAATACAAGAGATAACCCAAAAATACCTCAAATATGATATTATTCATAATAATGGTTGCCCTCGTACAAAATGGGTAGGTCTGGAATACATATAATATAATAGAGTATTTGGCCACCAAAATACAATATAGAAGAATATCCAGGCTTCCAAAATCCTCTCCAAGCTATAGACGAAAAACCCAGATGAACCAACTCACAACCTAGCTGAAATATGAAGATCTCCCTAGCACAATGCGCCCCTCACTAGCTGAATCAAACCAAGAATTTGGCCTCCTAGAAATAAGATGTTGAATCCCCTAAGAAAGGTGCTAAACTGTAGATCGGGCCAAAGGAAAATCCCTGGTAAAGTCTCAGACCGAATGATGGAGATCTGACCCTCCAGATGGTTGAATCATCAATCTGTAGTGTGCCCTCCTGGCTGCAGAAGACCAAGAATTCAGCCTCTATGAAAATGGCCTCCAAACCCTATAGAAAATATCCCAAAATGTAGATAGGGCCAAGGGAACCCCCCTGGCAAAGTATCAGACCAAACAATTAAGAAATGACCCTCTCAATCTATGGTGTGCCCTCCTCTCTCTGAACTTGTGCTGAGCTCCGACAAATAATCTGACAGAGGATCCTCCCCTGGGAAAGGCTAGAAAAGGCGCCCTAGGCCTCACAAGAAATACCCAGAATTCTATTTGCCCCAAATCCTTCTCTTCTGGCTAGATAGAACCACTCTCCTCAAGATGGTGTTCCCTCCTGCTGGAAACCCTCCTGAAGCTACGCCCTAGCTCTCCCTGAACCTGTGGCTGATGTAGAATCTCCCCTGAAGCTGAATAGATCTAATGTAGAATGGTGAGGGAGGAATATTTCACCTCCATGACCAATCTTGGACCAGGTTGGGTGGGATCTTTCACCACTGAGCTGATCTCTAGGGTTTGTTAAGTCAAAACCCTCAAAATCCTCAAGTGCATGGGCTCAATAGCAAGAAGCTAGATATCAAAATGATAAACAACATGAATGTGAGAATAGAGGCCCTTGTATCTCTTTTATCCTTTCTACTCACCTTGTCCCTCCAAAGTGACTTTTACTTTATTAATTATTAAATAATTAATTAAATCACTTTAATTAATTAATTAACCTTTTTACCTCTGAAAAGTACCTTATCTCTCCTTGTGGCTTCCCTAGCCACTAAAAGTCACTTCTCATCATCCTATCCTGTAGTGTTGTTTCTCCCGATTCCAATGAGCTATTACACTAAGAGGTACCTCCAAGTATTATGCCCAAAATGACCTCCTTAGTGAATTTAATTAACCTATAGCTCAAAATAACTCAAAATCATGGAAATCGTCGGAATGCAACGGAACCAAAGCCAAGCTATGCAGAATGGATCATGATGATGAAATAAGATGAGAGATGCAAGCCGAACCCCAAAATACCCCTCAATAGCCCCTGTACTCTCTATGACCTCCATCTGGCTACTCTGGTCATCATAAAACTCTGTAATACAATGATGTCCCAAAGTGTGGACATTACAATGAAGAATGATTCAATACAACATGTTCAAGTGCTTCAAAAATCAGAGTGATACATACCATGATGCCCAGACTCATTACATCATGGAGCAAGACTCGCTGCTACTTCAAGACCAGGATAGTGTGATAGATATTGTTGTTGGTGATATGTGGACTGCACTGAAGAAAAGAGGGGCCCTCTGGGGCCATGCCTAATTCATCTGGCTCTCGGTAATCCATGTCTAGGACTTGTGGGGCTCGAGGCATGATCTCCTTAGTTATCCCTAGGCTTGGCGATAACAAATCCTTTGCCTATCATTAGATATTGTTTAGTGCTTGATTCTTATCTATTTTCCGCTTCTCTCTTCTTCACTGAATAGTTTACAGAGCCATTGACTGAGTCTCTACTGAGTTTGAGCTTGTTAGAAGCCATATTTTGAACTTTTCCAGAAAGTGGCACTTCCCTGCAGTTCACACCAGGGGGCCATTAGCCTGATTGGCGCTCCCTTGCAGTGGATACAGGGGTGCCATTAGCTGACTGACACTCTCCCTAAACCTCATAGAGGGTTCCATTCTCTTGACTGGTGCTCTTTCTCTTTGAGAACAGGGGTGCCAATCTCCCTTTTTAGGATTTTTTGCCTCTTTCTACATGCTTTTTCTCAGTCTTCTTTTGAGAGGTATTTTTCCCAGTGACTCCTGATTGTCTTTGACTTTGTTTGGCTTGAGAATTTGACATTTAACACTCATTCATATTCCTTCTTTGAGTTTGCAATATTCTCTCCTAGTTTTGATCCCCTTGGGTTAACAAGATCCCTTGGTTCATCCTTCCTTCTGGTTCTCTGATATTCGTCTTGCAAAGATTTCAGATTGCTTGATTGTTTAGGATTTTTTATCAACTAGGGTTTGCAAAGGTTGCTTGCTATTGATCCTTTTTGTCTTCATTAAAACATCTCTCTTTTCTGGATGATTACAACTCTTTTGTTTGCCACAACCCAGTATTGAACACTGTTTATTTTTGCTCGTGTTTTGAATATTTTTATGAGTGATTGTCTTC
Organism: Picea engelmannii; assembly: GCA_009831015.1. Taxonomy (NCBI): domain Eukaryota; kingdom Viridiplantae; phylum Streptophyta; class Pinopsida; order Pinales; family Pinaceae; genus Picea; species Picea engelmannii. The sequence continues at coordinate 309,349 of ML801194.1, forward strand.
CTTTTCCTTTGCATCTTTGAGTTCTTGATTGAACATGTTATTCCCTACTTGTTTTCTTTCAATTCTCATTATTTTGAGTGCGCTTTGTTTGATTTTTTGTTTACCTCGTACTTCTTTGTGTCAAACATAGATGTCTTTCATTTCATTTGAAAGTTAAGAAGCGAAAAATTTTGCATATCTCCTTGCATACATAATCAAACAAAGAAATTTTATGCATTCAGTAGGAAGTTTGTTTTGGTACATGTTTGGAAAAAGAGCTAGTTTTGCTTGTGCATTTTGGTTTTCAGAAACATTTGCTTGGTAGTTTGACATCATCTTGATCCCAGAAATTGAAAGTTGCATTGTTTTGAGTTATTGCTTGTGTTAAGAAGAATAGAAATCTTATCCTTCCCATACGTAGAATTCATCGAAAAGAACGAATTGCATATCGTTCTTTTGCATTATATTGGAGTCGAGTCTCTCACATCATCAATTTCATCTATGTGAACCTATTGAGTAAAATCCTATTAAAATCAACCACGTGCTAATAAAATTAACTAGAACAATTTTTGGTTTTAGCACACCAACAGTGGCACAGGATTAGGGTCTTTGGACTAGGAAAAGTGAGTAAATTGTCCAAGACTACTAATTAGACTATAGAGTACTAAAGAGTGAACAAATCCAACTTTTGTATAAGCATAGCTGGGAACCCCCTCTCACACAAGGGATAAACACAAGGTCTCATGTGGAAAAGAAGAAAATATGACCCCTCCCATGATTGACCAATCGTAGAGGAAAGAGAATATACTAGGGGTTCTTCTTGAAGTGTCGCTGACTCATTTCGTCTCGGTACTTTGTGAACTCCAAATTTGTTCGGGGTCCTCTTGAGTCTATCGGTCCACTTGTCCTCAATCCTCTGGAAGAATTTTGGACTTTCATATCTTGCCGATACGTTCGCTCCCGACTTTCCACTGTACCCGCCCAGAGGCTGATTGCGAGTTGGTAACCTTAGTGGCCTTTCCTAGGTATCTACAGAGGTGACTATGGGGGGATTCCCATGGTACTTGGAGCATACGTCATATCACACTCTCAGTACCCTTGGAGGGTGATCTCGTGAAAGCGAGGGTTGCTTGCACCGAGAAGGGTTGTTATGTGGAGGTTGGGGTAACTGCTTCTCATTTCTTCATTGGCAGCTTGATATCCCGTCTTCGAAAGATCGTTGAGTCTACTGTTGCTTGGTTGATTGCTTTTAGTTTTCATAGTAGTGTGTTTCTTTGACTTTCGTATTCGGCCTTAGGATCAAAGATTTTACTATATTCAAGGTATGGAACCTAATGTTTAGGAACCTCAACACAATGTTTCTTACAAAGGAATGATCTTAGATCACACTTCTAAAATTGGGAGCATCGCTCTTGGAAGTGGTCAACACATTGAAGAACCGATCACAACCTTCGAAGAAAGCCTTGCATCTTATGAAAATCCTCTTTTTATTGATCCACTCTTCCTACCACTCATTGATATACCATCCATGAGATATGTTGATTCTTATTCTTCTTATCGATTACCACCTGATCCATCTGTTCAGTCACAATAAATGGGTGAACAATCAGGATAACCACCTTACATGGGTGGACAACCCGGGAAACCACCATATATGGGAGGAACATCTAGTTTTGTCATCTCGCCGCAACATGGAGATGGCCCTACTGGTATTCCCATGTCATATGGTTACCACCAGTATCCACAAGCTAACTGACAACTCCCATTCTTGGCTACGTTAGATCTGCCAGATCTGTCGCGTTTAACAAACGATCCCATTCAACATGCCCTGTTTTGGCCTACCATCCCTGCCAAATTACCATATGACATCCCAAAATTCAATGAAAAACCTGGGGAAGATCCTAAAAATCATGTTATGACATTCCATTTATGGTGTTCTTCCAACTCTTTGATGGACGATTCTATCTGTCTTAGGATTTTTTAGAGAACACTTACAGGTGTCGCAACAAAATGGTATATTGAGCTGCCATGTAACTCCTTTGTCGACTTTAATTCTCTTTCCATGGCCTTTCTAACGCATTTTCAATTGCCTATACGGTATGAGACCGGTACAAAGCTTTTGACCTGACTCCTCTTAGGATATTTAGACACTTAGGAGTTAGTTAAGATCTACTTGGTCTAATGTGTAGATAGGTAAAAGTGTGTTTCTTTAGTATGCACTAGTATGCATTTGTAATTAGGAAATCCGACGGTCATGATATGTTTCCGACATAGAGTGATCCGACGGTTCATATTCTCCTCGATCTTAACGACCATTGATCTATGGCTTAACACCCAATTGGTCCATGATATCTATTTAAAGAGCATGGAGGGTCATTTTCCGATGATTGATTTTGAGAAACTCTCTTGTAAAATATCTTTGTAATCTTTTTCTTTTCCATTAATAAACTGCTCCAAGTGGCCGCGTTGGTTGGGGCCGTGGATGTTTTCCCGTAGGGGTTTTAACATGTCAAAGCATCGGTGTGTTGATCTTTGATTTGGTTGTGTGAGTGGTTACTGAAGGTGTTCATCCTCTGTTGGAATACCTGTTTTGTCGAACATGGTATCAAAGCCTGTTTGAAGATCCAATCCTGTTGTAGATCGAGATCGTGAAGCTGAGTTGTCTTATCTCCATTTTATATCATTTTCATACATCTCTGGGATGAGAGGACTATTCCATTGCATCCAGAGCACTCGTTTCAGTCAGGAACATTTTTTCGTTTCACTCGAAAAGGTTTCTGTTTTCCCAAGATATGATTATTTCAGTTAGATCCGGAGGTATCAAGCGAGGACATGTCTCATGTTCCATATGCGAGTGCAGTTGGCAGTTTGATGTATGCAATGGTCTGTACTAGACCATACATTGCACATGCAGTGGGAGTTTTGAGCAGGTATATGTCAAAACCAGGGAAGGAGCATTGGACAACAGTAAAAAGGGTTTTCAAGTATTTGCGTGGCACTGCTAGCTATGGATTGTGCTATGAAGGAAGACCGGGATTGGACATAGTGGTCGATATACATGGCTTTGTGGATGCAGACTGGGCTGGATATTTGGATCGTAGGAGATCCACAAGCGAGTATGTGTTTAACCTGTTTGGAGGAGCAATAAGTTGGATGAGCAAAAGACAGGCTGTAGTGGCACTTTCAACTACAGAATCTGAATACATGGCAGCCACTCATGCAAGTAAGGAA
>ML801194.1:312830-325990 GCA_009831015.1 Picea engelmannii
TGTAGAGGATCCATGGGCATTGCTGCCCTGGATTGTTGACTATGTAACCCTGTAACCCCCTGTGTGCAAAGAAAACAACAAGTGGGAGAATGTTGGGTATGTGTTATATTCTTTGCACGAGTAGTAGTGTCTGAGCGTCTACGTCGGGCACACAGGGGGGTTAGAGGGGGGTGTAGGGGGGTGGAGCCCCCCGTGCGGGGGTTCGAGGGCAATGCCCCCGAATTTTTTTTTTGCACCGGGACGACATATTTCCAGGACCACATGATATTTAAGTGGTTTTTCGGCACATGATTTTTTGCCGATGGTTTTCTATTTTCGGTTAAGGAATTAGGGTTTTGGACTAATCCAGGTCATTGGGTTAGGGTTTTAGATGTCGCTGGCTCCTATATGTATATTGTATTGTAAACAATGTAACACAATGTATGAATATAATATATGCTGGTTTTCCCGGTTTGGGTTTCCAGGTGAAAAATCTCTGTGTAATGTTTGCATTTGCCATTGTATCTTTTCTATTCTTTTCTGAATATCTGTTTGCAGTAGATATTGTACAAGGTTAGAATTTACATGCAGTATCTGCAACGACAACTTTCCTCCAAACTTGCGCACAAACTGGGAAACTGCAGTGCGCACAAGTGTTGTTCTGCAATTCTGAGAATGCCTACCAGAATGAAGATTGGCCTCCTGTATTTATACTAATTCTGGCTAACTGCCTGGGCTGACTTCTCATTCTGGGTATCTCTCTGTTCAGTATATATTAGTTCTTCTGTCCGACTTCTTCTCTTGGAGGCTAATAACCTAATACAAATTATCCTCTTGAGTCGACTTGTCTTCTAGGGTTATTAACCAACTCATTAGGGTTCTTCTTGCTTCCCAGAACATTCTATTCTTGTCAGGTTTACACGTGGAGGTAAATACCTTCCGCAGCTACCATAATATCAACACTGCATGCCTCAATGGAAAGCTTCCTCGCTTTCAAAAGTGGGTTTACATCAATGACCCTTGATCGATTGATTCCAAGAATGTTTGACCTCAACTCATTTATTCACATTCGTTGGAATGTGCTAGGGTACCTTGGGAGTCATTGAAATCATTGGTGATTTTCCTAGTACTTGTTAACGACTTACCTCAATGACCGGTAATCAAGTGGTTTCTACCATGTTCAACATCAAATCATATATTCACAAGGTTAGATTTGTACTGCATCGAGATCGGGACGAAGACCCTAGGTTGGACGTTCACTCTGTTATGTGTTTTTCCCAGGCTGTGATGGATATCATTTAAGCATGTGAAATATTTTAGTACAATCACCATGTCAACAATCTTACCGATATATACTGTCACATAGATCCACATTATATTGATCCATGGCTATGTTTTGTCATCTTGTAGCTCCACTGTCTATTTTTTGTGGTTGCAATATGTTCATGTCATGGAGGTATGGATCCACTTCCTATCTCTGGTGGCCATATCCTTAGTCAGTGTTCTCATGGATCCAAAGTGTATTGGTCAATGACCATGATTTGAGTCATCTCGTATTCTGAGCATAGGTATGTCTGCCTTGGAAATGGAACATATATTGATATTGTTTGATGAGCATAGGTATGTCTGCCTTGGAAATGGGAATCTAAACAACCAAACAAAGCTTTTCAAGGGGTTGGGAACATAAATACCAACCAGGTTAGAAGGTCAAATGATGCTCCTCAGATAAGGTAGAGAGAGAGGAGGAATGTTGATGACCAAAGAGTAGTACCTCCTTTCCAAAACAATTAGATTGAGGAGATGGATGCAGATAGTGATGCTATGGATGATGTTGATGTAATTTTCAATGAAATGAATTTTTACACCAGCCACTTAACGCAACAAGATTATGAGGTAGCACAAATGCCAAATCAATTTGATATTGAGATAGGGGATGAGCGAGTTATTCAAGGTTAGCCCCAAAATAAATATGACTTGAGTCCTAGAATAGACACTCCTAAAGCCACCACCTCTGATCAGAATAGAAAAACAGAGGTTCCTCCCAAGCCAAATCCAAGCAAGGGTGCATTGGCTAAAGCTCACCAACCTCCTCCATCTAAACCCGTTGTCCCTAAAGTAAAGGAAGCTGATAGGCCACAAGCATCTTTCAACCTAGAGCATGATTTGAGAAATATCAAGATCCCTATACATTTTTCATAATTGTTGAAAAATGAGCCTTTCAAAAAATCCATTATGAAGGCTCTGCAACCACCTACTTCTGTTGTAACTTCTGATGTAATTAGTCTACATGATGAAAACCCAACCATTACTGTGGGCCCACACATTGAGGATGGATCTGATGCTTCTCCACCTTTCCACATCTCTTTAAATGTCCATGACAAGATCCTACATAACTGTCTCATGGACTCAGGTGCCTCACACAATGTCATGCCTAAGGTTGTTATGGAAGAACTAGTTGTGGAGATCACCAAGCCCTACCAAGACCTTTACTCCTTTGACTCCAAAAAAGTCAAATGTTTGGGATTAATAAAATATCTGGTGGTTTCTTTGGCACAATTACCCATGAAGAGTGTAGTATGGACATCATTGTGGCTGACATTTCCCCCAAGTTTGGTATGTTTTTTTCCAGGACGTGGGCCAAGGTGTTGGAATTGCATCAAACCTTCACCTAATCTGATGCACCCATGATACAGTCTGGATGAGACAACATGCAGGTATCTGAAAACTACTCTTCTTCACCTTGGTATAGAAATGTTATTTACTTTCTGCAGCACCTAGAATGTCCACTAGATTTGAAAAACACGAGGGCGGGGTCTCTCAAATTAAAATCTATCAAATTCTACACTTTAAATCAGAACCTGTATGGGAGGGACCCTGTTGGCATCCTATTAAAATGTCTTGATGAAAATGAATCTAAACAAGTCACAACCGATATGCACAGGGGAGTTTTTGGGGGACACCAACATTGGAAAGATACAACCCTCAAGATCCTAAGGGAAGGGTACTACTGCCCCACCCTTTTCTTGGATATATTTGCTACAGTAAGGGCATGCAATGAATGCCAAAAGTTTGCAGGAAAACAAAAATTACTCTCACTTCCCCCGAAACCTATCACTAGCATTGGCCCCTTTCAACAATGGGGATTATATTTCAAAGGTGAGATAAATCCACCCTCCATTAGGCAGCACACATGGATTCTCACTACCACTGACTACTTTACCAAATGGATCTAGTCTATGCCCACTAGGAATGCTACTAACAAGGTGATTATGAATTTTTTGGAAACCAATATATTTTCCAGATTCAGCTGCCCTAGAAATCTTATAACAGACAATACCCAAGCATTCAATTCCAAATCCATGATTGACTTCTGTGGAAGCCATAACATTTCCTTGACACATTCCACGCTCTATTATCCTTAGGGGAATGGGTTGTCTGAGTCAACAAACAAGACTCTCATCAGGATCATCAAGAAATTGTTGACTGAAAAAAAGAAATCCCGGGACTCTAAACTTAAGTATGCCTTGTGGGCCGATAGGATCAACACCAAGAGATCCTTGGGAACCTCACCATTCAACTTTTCTATGGGATAGATGTTGTCTTCCCTACTCAACTCGGTCTACCATTTCTACAATTCCTACAGGAAGAAATGGTGGAGCCAAATGACATACAAAGAATAATCTTCTAGATTATAGAGGTTCAATAAAAGAGAGAAGCTTTGAATCAGATAACTGAGGCATACCAGAGAAAAGATCAAATAATACTTTGACAAGAAAACCAAGAAAAAGATATTTCAAGAAGGTGACCTGGTCCTGAGGTGGGATGCCAGAAGGGAAGAAACATCTAAGCATGGTAAGTTCAATAACCTTTGGTTTGGTCCTTTTAAGGTGGTTGAGGTTCTGGAAAATAATACATTTGTTTTACACAATCTAGATGACACTGAATTTTTTGGAGGCCCAGTAAATGGGCACTTCATGAAACACTATTTTGCTTGAAAGACTGAGGGAAGGTCCCTCTTGTACTATAGCTACTTTCCTTTCTCGTTTTTGATTAGTTAGTTTTCTTTTGAATAAAGACTCCATAGCCCAACAAAGGAACTGAGGTGTAGTTGCAGTTTTAAGTTCAATAAGATGCATGGCTAAGAGAAGGTAGCAGATATACATGGCTGGCAAACAAAAGCAAAGGTAAGAGAAGGAAGGTGGGAGCAAGTTATTTAATTCCAAGGCACTGATCTGCTATTCTCAGTACCCCACAATGGGGTGTTGTCCCCAGTTGGAGCCAATGTTGAGACCTAAGTATGCACCCCTACCCCTCCTCTCTCATTTCCTTATGCCTTCATAAAAATAATTCCTCTTTTGGTTGGTCAAGTCAGTGTCCCATTGTTAAATGACTTGGTTTTTCATCAGTATCTTTCTTGATTTATTCTTTGCACAAATTATTTTTGTTTTCTTGAAGGATGATTGCATGTTGTGTTTTGAGTTTGAAATACTTGTCATCATGTTTTCCATTGATTGATCGTGCAATAGGTTGACCAAGTCCTTTGTTTGCACAGGAAATATCCAAAAGAAAAATGCAACAATTTAGAGCAGTGGATTTTGGGCTTAGATTTTAAGCCAAACAAACAAGTTAAATTTCGACGATGGAGATCCAACAGTCAGTTCAGATCAATGACTCTCGTGCATTCAGAGTCTCAAAATCACGTGGGGTTTAAAAACAAGCGTGAACCCCCAAAGTGTCGGAGCCCCGAAGCACCAGAGCCTTGAAATGCCACGTCAGATTCAGAGGATCAACCATCCGTGAGGTTTTACTTCAAGACAAGCACATATCACTGAAGAGCCTATTGGCGTTGGAAGTCACTCCTAGATTGTAGTAGGAGCAGAGCCCGACGCCCATCAGTTTTATGTCACGATTTGTTTATAAAGGGGTGATCGGATGGAAGTAAACTCGAAATAGTATTGTTAACTCAGAAGACTAGGCCAGAAATGCACAGGGAAGTGAGGGCCATAACTAACTTTAGTTAGGAATTTGAGTTAAAGCGAGAGTAGAGGGAAGACTAGGGAGAAAAGAGAGGAGACTGCTCTGGGCATCAGGCCTTCCAGTAACTCGGGAAAGAAAAATGAGACACTAAAATGTGCCTAAACGACACAATGATAACTGCACACTGATCAAACCTATCATACTATGTAGCCACAACCATTCGGCTAGATCCTCCAATTCTGAATCATTCAGTGTAAAATGAAAAAGACAACGTGGGAGACTACTTAAGACAGGTGCAGAGATTGCAGTGACCAACCATACATCATCCTACAATATGCGACCCTCGACTGGATCCTCCGATTCTGAGTGTTTTAAACAGCTAACAACAACATAAAAAGGAAAGAGAAGATGACTTCCATTAATTTGACAGTCTCAAATCAAAATACATAACCAGATCTTCCTCAGAAACTTTACAGTCGGGAGCTAAGCTCAACCATCGATACTTTCAAAAATACAAAAACTGAGTACATATACTCAGAAAAATTCCCCCAACAGAGGCGTGCTCAGACCTCCAAGGCATGGCATCCCTTCAGTCAAACTCGAACGAAAATCCTTCGTCAGACGCCACCTTAACTTTGCATGGCTCTTGCAAGGGGGTATCTGAGCCATTAAATGTTGAGTTAGCGTGTGCAGACTTCTTTGGTTAGTCGAGGACTCGGCATGGCTTCTTTGGAAAAAACCAACATACAGGACCGTCTCGGGCAGACTGCCTGCTGGATCCTCCATACCTTACAATTAATGAGTGAGGAGAGGTTTCAACCACCTCCTCCCACCTTCATTTACTCCTAGAAGGAACCAGGGTTGAGATCAAGTCAGACTGGCACCTGGAGATCGTGACGATCTCTTCTGCAGCTAAACCTGGCTCTTTCGACCCTTTTGCACAACTCTTTCTTTTTCCCCAAGTGACCACGGGCCATGACCCTGCGCTTATCCTCAAAGGCGCTTTCGGCGCTTCGCATCTCGCAGCTGGGAGGAGGCTGATCCTCATTCTTCAAAGTCGCGATGCGCGAAGAGGTGACAGAGCCTAATCACACACCACGTGCCCCTCTTTGATCGGACGACCCTGATCATATTCGACAATACTGTGGGCCCAAATCCCGGACGCCTTCGGCACTTCACATCTCACGGCTGGGAGAACGTTGCTCCTTGTGATTCAAATTTACGATAGGCGAGGTGGCAACATAGCCCAATCGTGCGCCACGTATCTCTCCTTGATCAGATGGCCCAAAACACTTTCGGCGATACTGCGGGCCCGACATTAAAAGCTCTTTGCATTTCATGACTCGCGAGTTCATGGGTGGAAGACCCTCGGCTCCTCTTTTCCAAACTCCCGATACCCGAGATGGCGATACGGGTCTAGCTCCTTTTCCTTGTCAACGCCCTCCACACATAACCGTCGGCTGGGGCTCAAGTGCTAGCACCTCTAGCAGCTCGTGACCTCGTGAATTGGAGTGTCGAAATTTGGCATTCTCCTCTTGCGAAGTCCCGAGATGCGATGGTCAGCGATGGTTGACTCCCCTTTGAACACTTCTCGTAACTCGCGATCTCGTGTAACCAAAGGATATGGTCTGCCCTTCGAACTCACGAACCCCGAGTCTAAGAAATAATCCCATGGAGAATTCCGACCGTTCACTTCCTTGAAAACTTTTGCGCTATACTTGGCACGACTCGGTTGACTGCAATTACCCATCGACCGTTGCTCTGTTCTGTCAATGAATCCTTTCCATTGAAAACAAAATGCCCGCTCACTTGATTTTAAGCCCGAAAAGGACTTCTTCTGTGTGCTGCGCTTGGCGCTCATGACCGTGCCCTTTGAATAAAATGTCTTTGTTGGACTTTTAGGCCTTCTTCTTCGCAGCTTGGGCTACGGGCTCAAAGGAGAGAAAACAACCCACCCCTCTTAACAAGAATTAATGTTAATAGAGCCGAAGAGATGAAGACACATGGCATTCATCTGTCGATGACACGTGAGTCATTTCATACACCTATGGTTACATCATCTGCCCATTTTGGGTTACACGTGTCACCCTTCTTTCTGTGACACGTCATAGATATGACGTCGGGCCACCACGTCACTCCGGGAGATTTTGATCCAAAGAAAATGCAGATTTCCGAAGTGTCAGATCCCCGAAGCACCGGAGCCCCGAAGTCATTGTTTGTAGCATCACACCGCCATGTTAGATACGAGAGATTGTCACTCTGGGAGATATTCATGCTCAACATTCAAAAGCTCTCAAACGCCAAAATTGGCGCCATCTCTAAATATGGTTAGAAGAATTCTAAAATTGGCAGACGGATAAAACTTTAGTAGGGGCGCTAAAGTAGCAAGGTAACCCAGATTGCAGATTGCAAAACTGATCGACGACTCACATTCATTGCAGAATAAAAAGTGCTCGAACATTAATCTCCTAGAGTGGTTCCGCAATTGAAGACATGGTATAGATTGTGAAGTATGTGGCAATTAATGGTTGATTGCGGAATATGGAGCAGTGTGGATCCAAACCACCCTCGCCAACCTGTGCAATCATGTTCTTATATCATGTCTAGGGTCCAATCTAAGAGTTGCACGTGGCACTCATTTGTTGAGACACGCGGCAATCATTTCAAGCACATTTGGGTCTGTCATCTGTACTATTTCGAGTGACATGTGTCACCCTTATTTCCATGACACGTCAACGATATGACATCAAGCCACCACGTCAGATTCAGAGGATTTCCAAGCACAACATTCAAAAAACTCTCGAACCCCGAAGAGCCGGAGTCCCTAAGTCCCGAAATGATGAAGTTTAAAGGTTCTCTGAGGTTAATAAGTGATTAGTGTTTTTTGATGACTCTGGGATTTTTGTCCTCCGGAGGATATGTATAATATGTGCTCCGAAGCCCCCGAACGCTGGATTTTCAAAGTGGCTCACCCACATTTATTGCAAATTTTGAAATGTTTAAAAATGGGCGCCAAACCAACAATGGATAAACTACACTCCCATACTGCAGAGAGAGAATATCAACAACTCCGAAAAAACGCTAGATGACTTGCTTCTTTCCTCCATGAGATAAGTAGGGGAAAAACACTGCCAACATATTCAGTTATCTCCAGTGGCCTCAAACAACGTGCATGTAGCCAGTGCTAAATGCAGAACTCAGGTCTTTCACTCCTAGTTGTTTTTTGTCAAATCTCAGTTCATTCCAGCGCATGCATCAGTGCAATTTCATTACTAGTAGCAGTTTTTAATTTTTTAGTTCAAGCCTCTTTTAGTTTAAGTCATAATAAGTGGTCTTTTATGTGTGATAAGAACCACTCTTTTTTATTAAGTCAAGTGTGAAGTATACATTACTATACTCCAGCAGTTTCTAGTTAAGTTAATAAGTTGTTTTACAACTAGTAGTGTAGAGTTAAGTCTCAGTCCCAGATGGACGAGAGCCTTTACAACTCTGATAAATATGCAGTTTTTGTATGTTTTGAAGGTTCATTTTTTGGGGAAAAGAAGATCAATACATCAGTTGGTTCAACCTATTCTATGCATGGATTAAAGATCTCTACCTGGTGAATATACTCTTGATGACAGTGTTTCGTTCAAATCTTCATGTGTTTTTTTTATCTTACCTTGAATGCAGTTTTTGATCTATGCGAAGTACATTTCATTTCCTTAAGCTATTGTATAACTTATCTTTACTAATATGAAACCTGTAAAACATCTAATGCTTTGGTGAAGATTTGTTTTTATTGCAACCTATGGGGGGAATTGTGTTTTTGATACATGTTTAATGTCTTGAAATGATATTTTAAGTATTAAATTTCTTGCAATAGATTGTTCATTGAGTGGTTTGTTGTTTCCCTTTGTATTTACCTCTATTATTTCACTTGTCTTTCCTTTGTGTGCCACCATCCAAGGAGAACCCTCATCTATATCATTTTGTCAACCTGCCATGCTCTTGTCTTGGTAAAACCAACCCTCTAAATGACCAACAAAATAAAAAAAACCAACCATTCAAAACTTGAGGTGGCCTAGCTCTTCCCTTTAGCAGTCAGGTGCATGCTTTAGGACCAAAAACTGTGGATCCTGGTACATAGCCTACTGGTAAGCAGTCTACTTACCCACAGACTACTAGTACACAACCTACTGGTATGTTGAAGGAAGACTGGGAGAAGTTGGATAAAAGAGCGAGGAGTACTATTCGACTCTACCCGATATATTCAATGTTGTTGAATGTCTCAAGAGAATCTACAACCAAGGAACTATGGAATAAGTTAGGGAATTTGTATCAATCAAAGTCCCTGGTAAACAAGTTGTTTCTTTGAAAGAAGTTGTATCATCTTAGGATGGAAGATGAAGATTCTGTGACAGAACATCTAAATTCCTTCAATACTCTGGTAAGTCAACTTGTCCATGTTAATATTACGATTGCAGATGAAGATAAGTGTATTACTTTGTTATGTTCTTTTCCAGACTCTTGGGATAATCTAGTTGTAGCAATTGGTAGTACCACTCAATATACATTTAAGTATGTGGATTTAGTTGCGTCCTTGTTATCTGAAGAGATGAGGTGGAAAATCATGGATGGTTAGATCACATATGCTTTATTTATAAGAGGTTGTACCCAAGAAAGGAATCTTGGTAAGTCTTTGGGGGGGAGATCTGAATCTATAGGTAGATCTAAGTCTCTGAGAAAATCTTTGAGGAAATGTTGGAAGTGTGGTAAAGCAAGGCATTATAAGAAAGATTGCAAGTCTAAGAAGGTTGATAAACCAAAGGGGTTTGATAATTCCTCTTCCACAGAGGTGAAAACCTCTACTAAAGAAGGAGATGATGTTTACCTGGCATCTACAAGTACACATGCAGACCATGGTGTATGGTTGATTGAGTCAGGTGCGTCATACCATATGACACCTCACAGGGAGTGGTTTTGTGAATATGAAAAATACGATGGTGGTGATGCATTCCTAGAAGATGACTCAAAAAACAAAATCATGGGACGTGGAAGGGTTAAGTTGTTGCTAAAATATGGAAGGATTATAACTCTCCCTGGGGTTCTGCATATTTCAAAACTAGCCAGGAGCCTAATATCTGTAATCAAGTTGGATGATGCAGGTGTGGATACTGTATTGGGAAAGGGAACTTGCAAGATGGTATGAGGAGCAATGGTGTTGATGAGGGGATTTCGGTGTGGAACTATGAACAAGTTGTTGGGAAGAACTTATACTAATGGGTGTAACAATTATGTTGTCCCTGAGCAGAGAAATAAAGAATACAAGACCAATATTGTCCCTAGAAAGAAGGCCATGTTGTGGCATCAAAGACTGGGGCATATTGGAGAAAAGGTCCTTCGAACACTACATAGTAAATGTATGGTTGAAGGTGTGTCTAATTGTACTCTAGATTTTGACTTATGTGAACATTGCATATATGGTAAACATAATCGAGTAAGATTCTCATCTGGTACTACAAGAGTAAAGGGGATATTAGAGTTGATACACAGTGATTTGGACTTGTGCTTGTTCCATCACTAGGTAAATCAATGTATTATGTTTCATTCATAGATGATTTTTCAAGGAACACATGGATTTATTTTCTTAGAAAGAAATCTTAGGTATTTGATAAATTTAAAGAGTTTAAGGCTCTGGTAGAAAATCAGACAGAGAAGAAAACAAAGGTATCGAGGACAGATAATGGTGGAGAATTCTGTGGAATCGAATTCAAAGAATTCTGTAAGAAGTGTGGTATAGCAAGGCAGAAGACTACTGCATACACACCTCAACAGAATGGATTTGCATAAAGGATGAACATGACACTGATGGAAAAAGCAAGGAGCATGCTTATTGGTGTCGAGTTAGGACAGGAATTATGGGCAGAGGCAGTGGGAAAAACATGTTATCTGGTCAATCAATCATCCTCATCACCACTAGATGATAAAACCCCACATGAGGTATGGACTAGTAAGAAACCCTTTCTTGAACATCTCATAGTTTTTGGCTATGATTCTTATGTACACGTTCCAAAGGAAAATAGGAGTAAGCTAGATAATAAAACTTAAAAAGTGTATCTTTATTGGTTATAAAGATAATGTGAAAGGTTACAAGCTTTGGAACCCAGAAAATAAGAAGATTGTTTACAGTCGGGATGTTGTTTCTAGAGAGGTGAAAGATATTCCCAAACAAGAATTTCTACCAAGGAAAGAAGAACCTAAGAATATAGAGTTTGAGTTGGATGATGAAAAATATGAATCAATTGAAGAAGATGAAGCAGAAGAAGAAGAACCTCATACCCTAGTATTGAGGAGATCAGTGAGGGAAAGAAGGAAACCAGAAAGGTATATTCCACTTAATTTTATTTCTAATTTTGCTTTATCTATTACTGATGATGATCCCAAAATTGTCAGGGAAGTAGTGAATTCAGAGGATAGTAAACTCTGGAAGAAGGCCATGGTTGAAGAAATGGATGCCTTGGATAAGAATGAGGTATGGGATCTAGTTGAGTTGCTAGCTGGAAGAAAATATGTTGGTAGAAAATGGTTGTTTAAGAATAAGTTTAATGCAGAAGGAAAAGTGGAGAAATACAAAGCTCAGTTAGTAGCAAAAGGTTATTCCCGGGTAGAGAAATTGACTTTGGTGAGATTTTTTCTCCTGTTTCCAAGTTAACTTCTATTAGATTTCTTTTATCTATTGATGTTGCTTTTGATATTGAAGTGGAACAAATGGATGTGATGATAACATTCCTACATGGGGATTTGGAAGAAGAAATCTACATGAAGATGCTAGAAGGCTTTGTAGTGAAGGGAAAGAAAGAGCTGGTCTGTAAGATAAAGAAGTCACTATATGGTTTGAAGCAATCACCTAGGATGTGGTACCAAAATTTTAACACGTACATCCGTGGATTGAGATTTGTGAGAAGCAGGGATGATCACTGTGTATATTCCAAGCAGGTTGGTAATCACTTCATTTATGTAGTGTTGTATGTTGATGACATGTTGTTGGTAGGAAATAACATGGATGTTATCAAGGAGGTGAAATCAAAGCTATCCTCCAAATTTGACATGAAGGATATTGGTGCTGCTAACTTCATTTTGAGAATGGAGATTACAAGAGATCATGCAAACATGAAACTCTGGTTGAATCAGAGAAAATATGTTGAGACGATATTGTAGAGGTTTAATATGCATGGAAGTAAACCGATCAAGGTACCTATTCCTTTAGCTGTAAAGTTATCTACAGATCATTGTCCCAAGACACATGAAGAAGAAGAGGACATGTCCCATGTTTCGTATGCTAGTGTAGTTGTCAGTTTGATGTATGCAATGATTTGTACTATACCGAACATTGCACATGTAGTGGGAATTTTGAGCAGGTATATGTCAAAACTAGGGAAGGAGCATTGGACAACAATAAAGAGGGTCTTCAAGTATTTGCGTGGCACTACCAGTTATGGATTGTGCTACCAAGGAAGACCAAGATTAGACATAGTGTTGGACATACATGGGTTTGTTGATGCAGACTAGGTTGTAGATCTGGATCGCAGAAGATCTACAAGTGGGTATGTGTTTAACCTATTTGGAGGAGCAATAATTTGGATGAGAAAAAGATAGGCTGTAGTGGCACTCTCAAAGACAAAATCTGAATACATGGCAGTCACTCATGAAAGAAAGGAAGCAATATGGTTACATAGATTGTGTTCAGGTATTGGGTTGGTACAACAAGCAATGAGATTAGATTGTGACAGTCAGAGTGCAATATTCCTGGAAAAGAACCCTACTTATAATTCGAAGACAAAACATATTGATTTTCAGTATCACTTTGTGAGAGACATGGTTGAAGAAAATAAGGTGTTGCTGGAAAAGGTTGACACTTTGAAGAATGTTGCAGATTCATTGACAAAGTCTGTGAGCACATAGAAGTTCTCTTGGTGTAGAGTAACGATGGACATTTCTGCCTTGTATTGTTGACTATGTAATCATGTGAACCTCTATATGCAAAGAAAACAACAGGTGGGAGAATGTTGGATATGTGTTATATTATTTGCATGTGTGTGTGTGGGCGCGTCAAATTTGACGACTGCATATGACGATCCCAATTTCCTTCGCTTTTTGTGTTGTGTGCGTCGGGCGCTTTCCTGGGGGGGTCCCAGGGGGGTCCAGGTGCCCCCCCCCCCCCC
>ML801194.1:330364-354292 GCA_009831015.1 Picea engelmannii
TAGTGATAGTTGTGGGGGGGGAATCCCCCCCACACCCCTCGTTAGGGAATGGGTCCAAGCACGACTGAAACAAACCTCTGAATGAGGAAGATAATCAGGCTCCACAAACAACAATCTCCCACTTGGATACTGATCACAACAACTCCATTGTTGTTGTACCTTCTAGACTATACTCCACCTTGGACCTGGTAAATTTATCATCTTCACCTTCATGCTTGAAGGCCAACTGAAACTGAGTAGGAACTCAGTTTCTCCCTAGCTACTCCATTTGTTAACATTTCTACAGGATTTTGGCTAGTATTTATCTTTTCCAACTTCAAATGTCCATCTTCCAAGACGGGTCGTATAAAATGTTACCTGAGTTTTATATGCTTAGTCTTTGAATGGAAGGCTGAGTTCTTTGTAAGACGAATGACACTCTCACTGTCACAGTACAACATGTTATTCTCCTACTTCTTTACCAATTCCTTCATAAACCTTTGTAACCAAATCATCTATTTACCAGACTCTGTAGCAACAACATACTCTGCTTCCGCTGTTGAAAGTGAAACGACCTTTTGCAGTTTCAAAATCCAACTTATTGTTGTTCCATCTAAAGTAAAAACATACCCTGTGGTGCTCCTCCTTCTATCTTTATCACCTGCCATATCTGAATCAACATATCCCTGTAGAACAATGTCTGAACCTCCAAAACATAATGCATGAGTAGCAGTACCTCTCAAATACCTGAGAATCCACTTTACTGCCTCCCAATGTTCTTTACCTCTATTGTTCATATACCTTCTCACAAATCCCACTACATGTGCAATATCTTGTGGTGTGCAAACTATTACATACATAAAACTTCCAACTTCTGATAAATAAGGGACCCTAAACATGTATTATATCTCCTCCTATGTCTTGGGACACATTTTCTTGGTTAATTTGAAATGGTTGGCCAAAGGTGTGGTAATTGGTTTTTCATTTTGCATTCTATACCTCTCCAACACCTTCTCTATGTACTCACCCTAAGACAATGTCAATTTGTGATTTTCCCCGTCTCTTTTTATTCTCATACCAAGGATTTTCTTTGCAGCACCTAAATCCTTCATCGCAAATGAATTAGCTAATTTCTTCTTGAGCACATTTATATCCTCCATATTAGACCCTGAAACAAGCATGCCATCTACATACAATAGAAAGATAATATAGCTTCCATTTTCTATGCTTTTAAAATAAACACAATGATCAAAATGACATCTACTATAAACTTTTTATGTCATAAACTTGTCAAACTTCAAATACCACTGCCTTGGAGCTTGTTTTAGTCCATACAAGCTCTTCTTCAACATGCATACCAAAGTTTCCTTCCCTTTGACCTCATACCCCTGTGGCTGCTGCATATAAATCTCTCCATCCAAATCCCCATGGAGAAAAGTTGTTTTTAGATCTAATTGTTCAAGATTCAAATCTTCTACTGCCACAATACTTAAAATAGTCCTTGTTATAGCACAAGTTGTAGGTTGGGAAAAGCCCGACCCAACCACAAGGCAAGTGCTACAACTTGGGAATCTTACACCCAATGTCACCTCGATGTAGGTCCCACACTTCAAGGGTGACTAGGTCATTCTAGGAAGGTGATCTCGGTGACCCTATGGGGATTGATATGGAGATGGAGGGAAGTGGAAGTAAAGCCCCTATAGGTCAATTCTAAGTGGAATTAAAGGTATGGAGAGATGCCTTGCAAAGTCAAATAATTTCTTCCCCATAGGTATAGTACTTTTTCGGATGATTGTACTTGCCCGAGACACAAGATAACACACTTTGCAATGATATATGCTAGTTTGGATAAGGAGTTTAAGCTTGTCGTCCCTAATTTATAGCAGTATATATCATCTTATATCAGCAAACAAACACCTAAAAAAAACATATAAATATCTAGACTAGTTAGGTAAATCAACATCAAACTTAACAATGAATATAGGCTGAAAAATGGCACTTAAGAAGCTAGATAAGATGATTGTTGCAACATGTGTTTTCTGCAGAAAATTCCAACCTTATGGCTGTAGCATGCACTGGCAAGCAACAACAAAATCAACCATGAAAAGATGTGCCCTAGTTAGTAGAGTAAATGAGGAAAGTTAGTGAGCTATTCTAGGGTTAGTTTAGGATTTATGAGAGTGTTAGTAGCTAGGGTTATGCAGCCCTAATGGTTGTTGGTTAAAGTTTGTAACAACAATTAGAGTGTTGGGAGAGAGGGGATGCCCTAATGCGGGAAGACTCCTCTCAATGAGATAAATCAACTTCAAGCAAGAGAACTTTCAAAAGGTCAAATATTGTGTTTCCCAAGGCAACGGTTTTATGTCTCCAATGCAAAAAAAGAGTATGATTAGTGACTTTACTATTGGGTTAATGGAGTCAAAGGAGCTTAGAGAAGCTACCTCCTTGGGGGTGTAAGCCATTTTACTTCCCAAGGCAAGTTTCTCTAGGCTAGGGTTTAGGCTAAGAGGGTGTATGCCCTTATACTTTTCTTAGCAAAACCTTATAAAATAAATGAGATGAAGCAAATAAAATGATGAAGGCTATCGTGGGGCTGTATGCCCTTATACTTCCCACCTAGATCCTAGCATAACAATACTTGAACTTGAAAAATGATAGAAATAGAGTAAAAACCATACCAAGATCAAGAGAAATGCAAAGACAATCCACCATAAGAGCTAGAAAAACATCATCCAAGGCTGGCGCTAGACTTCCATCAAACATTCACCAATAAATATCCATAAAAAGTGCACAAGAGATAGAAAGAGCCAAGAGGGATGAAAATTTCAGACCAAGTCCTCTCACAAGAGGGAGAGTCGTGATTAAAATGAGATCTTATGATATCTATTTATACAAAATGTAGCTAACATATTTTGTCCACAAATTAAAGAGAAAAACACAATATTAGCGGTCAACAACCTTAATCTTTCCCCCTTAACAAAGTAATATTAAACAATTCACTTAAAATTTCACTTTTTTCACAAATAAAACCCTAAATTAGGAGGACGTCACCCCTTTAGGGGACGTTTTTCCACTTTGGGGAAGTCGTTGGTGTTGGAGAAGCATGTATGGGTCTCCAAAGGACACGTGTCAAGAATCTAGGCACTCATATCATGGTGAAGACCTTTTTCTCCTCAAAACGTCCATGTGTCACAAGAGTGGCACCTCACCACCATGCCCTAGCCCCCAAAATTGTGACGTCAAGCTAAAAAGTGGAACGTTTTTCCACTCCTGGGAAAATCGTTTAGCAAGTAAGGGGTGGGATAGGTTGTCCAACTCATCATCAAGGACGTTCAAGTCTAATCTCTCTCATCTGGCATGTGAGCCCCTGGCATCCAACCTGTGGGCTTGTAGTCCCATGAAATCCCAAGCTAGGCTTGTTATCCCAAAAATTTTCACCAACTAGGTCCTGCAAAGACAAATAAACACGCCCTCCAAGGATCTCAAGTCATAACATCATGATAAGTGAATCCAATCAATAAATAAGCCATCCAAGCATGTGCATCAAAGATCACCATATCAAACAATTAACAGCTCAAAGAAACTATGCGACTTGTCAAGCTTAAATATGGGAGGGTTGACGAGGTGTCCTATTGGGTAGATATTTCCCTAGGTCAAGGAGAGATTCCAAGTGGTCCCTCTCTAAGCCATGTAAACTGTATGAGGTGGTTGGGGCCAAGACTCAATGGGCATAGGGCTCATGACATACAAAGGGTCGTAGTGTCTCATTCATGGGTGCCTTTGTCTGCAATGCACTTTTTCCAAGCCCATCAGTTGCCTTTTATCTTTCTTTCTTTATTTTCTTTTAATATAGCATAAGGAGAGGTTGAAGGTCACTGCCCTAGAATGGTGACCAGGTGGTAGCAATGTCACCCACAAACACCCAATGGAAATGAGAAGGTTTGCTCGTGATGAGACCCCCTTTCTCTCAGCCATGCAACTAAGAGCCATTACCCTTGTTTGGTGACCAGATGATGATAATGTCATACCACTAGATATTCATGGACCTGATAGGCCGGCTCGTGATGAGACCTCCTATCCTTCAAGTAACCTTTTAAGCATTCTTTATTATATTGTGGGTCCTTTTTATTCAAAGATAATCGTTTCATTTCTTCCTTGGGTGATCCCTGGGTGAAGCATTTGGACGTTTTATACAAGGCTTTTATCTTTTACCCAACAACAAACCCTCTGGGCCTTTAGCCCCTTCTTCCCATAGAATGAGGGACAACCTCTTGTTGGGTCAATACACCCTAAAATACCAAGAGATAAGGAAATGGAGGGGAATAATGATGGAAAGTGGTAAGTATGGTCGAGAACAGTAAGATGTCTCATTAAGGAAGTTCCCAGTAGCAAACCCATCCCCAAGGAAAACCACTTACTAGGGCACAATGTCAACCACCAAGGTGAGGCAGCGCAAAAGGCATAATGCCCAAGCACATATAATGTAATCTAGAGCAATCTAAGATACAACATAATCAAATGGCTTAAATATTGAAATTATGCTCACCATAATACTAACTTGTACCTCATGGAGCAAGGCCCACTTCCTTCTAGAAGCCAACTGGTGTGGTGGATGTCGTCTGCAAAATTGTGACAATTTGTGGTGGTGAGTGGGTGACCATTTGTGATGGTGAGTGGGTTTTTCGTATGTGCAAAGGGTACTGTTGGTCATGAAGTCTCTCGACACTCCATATCTACAACCTAAGAGATTTGAGACATAATCTCCTTAGTTATCCACAAAATAGGGATAACATCTGGATCCTACTTGGGCACATTTGCTCACCGTAGAGTGCATGGGAAACACAACATCTCCTGGTAGACCCGTGCCTACAAGGAAACATCAAACTGTCAAGTGCAGGATGGCCTACTCATCCTTGTTCTCATATGATGATAATGATAACCCACTAAACTAGGAAAATAAAATTTTGTCATTTTTCAAAAAATTCTAAGCTAAGCATGAAATCAATATGCAAGTAGAGTAAAATGAAAATGAAATGCATCTAAACTAGTATGAGAAATCAAGATGAAAAATGCATGGAATCAAAATGACTTACCTACTTACCTGGGGCCTTGGGGCCTTGAAGATCTGGTGATAGGTGACGTTAGGTGAAGTCATGCAACCAATGAAACCACATGTTCATCATTTCATCAAGATATCTCCCCCTGTGCTTAATCATGTGAAACAACAAAGATAAGTCCAACACATAATAATCATGAGCATAAATAGACATAAAATCCATCATAAAAAGAAACTCATGGAGATGGGTGGGAGGGAGGAAATCTTGTTGGAAAGAGAAAGCATCAGCCTGATCATCCCGCATGAAAGTGTAGCCACAACACTGATCAATCCATATATGAAGGGGGATATTGTATGTAGAAGAAGGATGATCTTCATCCATGCAAAAAGATTCACTACTTGTCAAGGACTGAGAGGAAAAGAGTGATCGGAAGAACACTGCATGGTCTCTTGGAGAAGAGAGTATGAGGTAAGGAACAGTCTCAGGTGTAGAAAAACACCACCTCTTCCCCTATTAATCTCCATGGAAATCTACAAGATGAAAATAATTTTGCTTTGAAGAATGAACCTATGACTTCTCTGAGGTAGCCATGCCCTGATATTTCTCAAAATCCGATCACAACGGTTGGAAGTCCTCATAAAATAAATTTGCATCCTCAAAAGGGTATGTACCAAAGGATGACTGAAGATCACTCTGAGTATGTTGTGACGAATAATCCTCAAAGGGGTGGAATAAATCTGTAACCATATCATCACTAGGATTCAAAAAATTTGAATCATATACATATGGGGACCACTCCTCTGATGATGACACCCCCTTTGCCTGGGAGCTATCCTCAATGTCATAGATGGGGTCTCTATCAAATTTGAGACAACTAAGATCCCATCTGCGTCTACCAGTCTGTATGAAAGTGTCTATAGGCTCATCAGCCATATCGAAGGGTACTTTCATAAGACCATCAATATGACTGAAATTGACCATCTTTTCGTCTTTTTGTGCAGGAGGAGAAGAGGCATGGACATCTTTAACTGGACCTTCAAATTCTTCATCATAGAGACTAATCGCTTCTTCAACATTAGGAGGTAAACAAGGCTAGACAACCTCACCTTCATCAAACAAGATCAAAGATAGCAGTGCCTCAATATGTTGTACTTTATCATAATTCTTCTTTCTTTTTATAGAAAATCCCCTCCATCGCCTCTTCATCACAAGAGGCTTGATTATGAGTGCATAGTTCTTTACTTTCTTTTCTTCAAGGGGATTTGTCATATCCAAGGTTTCCTATGATGCTTCTTCACTTTCAAGGTCATGGAATAAAGCATCATCAAGGTCTTCAAAAGGGTCACAACTCGTTGTGTTCTCTTCTTCATGACTTTGTTCATATGTCTATTATGCGAATACTTCTTCATCGTCAAGGAAAGGAAATAATTTTTTTATGATATTCCTCATTTCCTCAGCAGCTTTATTGGAAACCTTTTCCTTTTCCATCTATAAAAGTTCCTTCTTTGAGGCATAACATATTCTAAATTGGGTTTCATCCCATGGTACCATATTTCCATTGACTGAAAGGACACCTCAATGGAGTCACCATATGGTATCAAGGCTCATCAAAGGATAGAAAGGGGGAAAAAGGGAAAGGAAGGGTTCTGGGAAGGTGGAGTCGCTAGATAAACTTCAAGATGAGCTCATCAAGAAAAGTGAAAAGGGAACATCCCTTTGGTGGAGTTGCCAGGAAAGCTAAGGGAAAGGCTTTGGGATAGCTTACCAAAGTGTTG
Organism: Picea engelmannii; assembly: GCA_009831015.1. Classification (NCBI taxonomy): domain Eukaryota; kingdom Viridiplantae; phylum Streptophyta; class Pinopsida; order Pinales; family Pinaceae; genus Picea; species Picea engelmannii. The sequence goes on from ML801194.1 coordinate 337,176, forward strand.
TTAGGGTACGAAGAAGATTCAACATATTCCCCGACAACGACACCAAAATGTTATAGCGCAAGTTGTAGGTTGGGAAAAGCCCAACCCAACCACAAAGAAAGTGATACAAATTGGGAATCCTACACCCAATGTCACCTTGATGTAGGTCCCGCACTTCAAGGGTGACTAGGTCACTCTAGGGAGGCGATCTCGGTGACCCTAGGGGGATTGAGATGGAGATGGAGGGAAGTGGAAGTAAATCCCCTAGAGGTCAATTCTAAGTGGAATGAAAGGTAGGGAGAGATGCCTTGGAAAGTCAAAAAATTTCTACCTCGTAGGTTTAGTACTTTTCTGGATGATTATACTTGCCCGAGACACAAGAAAACAAACTTTGCATATATGTTAGTTTGGATCATCAAGTTAATCTTTCTGTCCCTAATGTGCAGCAGTAGATATCAACTTATATCAGCAAACAAACACCTAAAATCAGCATATAAGGATCTAGACTAGTTAGGTAAATCAACATCAAACTTAGCAATGAATATAGGCTGAAAAATGGCACTTGAGAAGCTAGATAAGATGGTTATTGTAACATGTGTTTTATGCAGAAAATTTCAGCCTTTTGTATGTAGCATTCAGTGGAAAGCAACAGCAAAATCAACCATGAAAAGTTGCCAAGAACTAGCTCAAAATGTGTGCCCTAGTTAGTAGAGTAAATGAGGAAAGTTAGGGAGCTAGTCTATGGTTAGTTTAGGAGTTATGAGAGTGTTAGTAGCTAGGGTTATGCATCCCTAATGGCTGTAGGTTAATTTTTGTAACAACAATTAGAGTGTTGGGAGAGATGGGATGCCCTAATGCGGGAAGACTCATCTCAATGAGATAAATCAACTTCAAGCAAGAGAACATTTAAAAGGTCAAAGATTGTGTTTCTCAGGGCAACGATTTTATATATCCAATGCAAAAAAAGAGTATGAATAGTGCCTTTACTATTGGGTTAATGGAGTCAATGGAGCATAGAGAAGCTACTTCATTGGGGGTGTAAGCCCTTTTACTTCCCAAGGCAAGTTTCTCTAGGCTAGGGTTTAGGCTAAAAGGGTGTATGCCCTTATACTTCTCTTAGCAAACCTTTATAAAATCAATGAGATGAAGTATAAAAGCATCATAAAGACAATCCAACATAAGAGCTATAAAAGCATCATCCAAGGCTAGCGCTAGACTTCCATCAACCATTCACCAACAAATATCCATAAACAAGTGCACAAGAGATAGAAATATCCAAGAGGGCAAAAAATTCCAGACCAAGTCCTCTCACAAGAGGGAGAGTTGTGATTAAAATGAGATCTTATGATCTCTATTTATACAAAATGTAGCTAACATAGTTTGTCCACAAATTAATGAGTAAAAAAAATGATTAGGGGTCAACAACCCTAATCTTCCCCCCTTAACAAAGTAATATTAAACAATTCACTTAAAATTTCACATTTTGCACAAATAAAACCCTAAATTAAGATGACGTCACCCTTTTATGGGACATTTTTCCACTTTGAGGAAGTCGTTGGTGTTGGAGAAGCATGGATGGGCCTCCAAAGTCCATGTGTCAAGAATCTAGGCACTCATATCATGGTGAAGACCTTCTTCTCCTCAAAACGTCCATGTGTCACAAGAGTGGCAGCTCACCACCATGCCCTAGCCCCCAAGATCGTGATGTCAAGCTCAAAAGTGGAATGTTTTGCCCCTCCTGGGAAAATCGTTTGGCAAGTAAGGGGTGGGCTAGGTTGTCCAATTCATCATCAAGTTTGTCCAAGTCGGATCTCTCTCATGTGGCATGCAGGCCCCTGACATCCAACCTGTGAACTTGTAGCCCCATGGAAGCCCAAGCTATGCTTGTTCTCCCAAAATTGTCCACCAACTAGGTCCTACAAAGACAAATGAACACGCCGTCCAAGGATATCAAGTCATAACATCATGATAAGTGAATCCAATCAATAAATAATCCATCCAAGCATGTGCATCAAAGATCACCATATCAAACAATTAACATTTCAAAGACATTATGCGACTTGTCAAGCTTAAATATGGGAGGGTTGACGAGGTGTCCTATTGGGTAGATATTTCCCTAGGTCAAGGAGAGATTCCAAGAGGTCCCTCTCTAAGCCATGTAAAGTGTATGAGGTGGTTGGGGCCAAGACTCAATGGGCATAGGGCTCATGGCATACAAGAGGTCATAGTGTCTCATTCATGGGTTCCTTTGTAGAGGGTGTGTGATGCCTTCGTCCGCAATGCACTTTTTCCAAGCCCGTCAATTTCCTTTTATCTTTCTTTCTTTATTTTATTTTAATATAGCATAATGAGAGTTTGAAGGTCACTGCCCTGGTGTGGTGACCAAGTGGTGGTAATGTCACCCACAAACACCCAATGGAAATGAGAAGTTTGGATTGTGATGAGACCCCCTTTCTCTCATCCATGCAACTGAGAGCCATTACCTTGGTTTGGTGACCAGATGATGGTAATGGCATACCACTAGATATTCATGGACGTGATAGGTCAGCTCGTGATGAGACCTCCTATCCTTCAAGTTACGTTTTAAGCATTCTTTATTATATTGTGGGTCCCCTTTATTCAAAGATAATCGTTTCATTGCTTTCTTGGGTTATCTTTGGGTGAAGCATCTGGAAGGTTTATACAAGGATTTTATCTTGTACCCAACATCAACCCCTCTGGGCCTTTATCCCCTTCTTCCCATAGAATGAGGGACAACCCCTTCTTGGGTCAATACACCCTAAAATCCCAAGAGATAAGGAAATGGAGGGGAATAATGATGGAAAGTGGTAAGTATGGTCGGGAATAGTACAATGTCTCATTAAGGGAGTTCCCAGTAACATACCCATCCCCAAGGAAAACCACTTACTAGGGCACAATGTCAACCACCAAGGTGAAGTAGGGAAAAAGGAAAAATGTCCAAGCACATATCATGGAATCTAGAGCAATCTAAGATACAACATAATCAAATGGATTAAATATTGAAATGATTCTCACCATAATACTAACTTGTACCTCATGGAGAAAGGCCCACTTCCTTCGGGAAGCCAACTAGCGTGGTGGATGTCGTCTACAAAATTGTGGCCATTTGTGGTTGTGAGTGGGTTTTCCATTTGTGCAAAGGGTATTGCTGGTAATGTAGTCTCTTGGCACTCCATATCTGCAACCTGAGGGCCTCAAGACATAATCTTCTTAGTTATCCACAAAATGGGGATAACAATCCTAATTGAAGTCATCTTAACAACAAGAGAAAATATTTCATCAAAATCTATACCTTTCTTTTGTGAAAACCCCTTTACAACAAGTCTAGCCTTGTACCGTTTTTTTCCTCCATCTTCTTCCTTCAACCTGTAAACCCATTTATTCTGCAATGCTCTTTTTCCTATAGGCAACTGAACCAAGTCCCAAGTCGTGTTATTTACCAAGGAATCCATTTCCTCTTTCATTCCTTGCTCCCTCTTTCTTTTAGTGTATACCTACATTGCCTCTTCATAACTTTCTGGTTCACCAGAATCAATCAAAAGTAAATAATACAATGAAGGAGAGTATCATTCAGGGGGTCTACTTAACCTGGTATATCTTCTAACAACACTTGTAGAAGTTTCAGGTACCTGCTGCTCCTGTTGTTGTACATTTTGATTTTCTGATACCTTTGGAATTTATTTTTCATTGATCTCATCAAGCACTGTGTATTTTGGTTTTTCTTCTTCTTGTTTCCTTCCCCACAAATAATATTTATATATGACCTTCTCATTTAATATGACATCTCTACTCCTAATGATTTTGTTATTTTCATAATACTATAAGCGATAACCAAAATCATTAACACCATATGCAATAAATGTACACTTCTTGGATTTTTCTTCAAGCTTTGTTCTATTTTCTTTATCAATATGGACAAATGCTTCACAGCCAAAAGTCTTCATAAATGAATAGTTTACCCTTTTACCTATCCATGCCTCCTCTAGAACACCACCATCCAAAGAACTTGAAGGTCCTTTGTTTATCAAGCAAACAACAGTATCTACAACATCTGCCCAAAACTGTAAGGTAAACCCTACATGCAATCTCATACTCCTTTCACCTCCATGATGGTCATGTTCATCCTTTCTGACACACCATTTTCTTGTGGTGTTCCTGGAACTTTCTTCTCTCTACGAATCCCATGGTATGAACAATAATCATCAAACACCTTGCTGAAATATTCACCTCCATTGTCTGATCTGAGATACCTCAACCTTTTTTTCGTCTCATTCTCAACCAAAGCTTTCCATTTCTTAAAAGTGTCAAAAACATTAGATTTTTGTCGAATGAAATAAACCCAAGTTGTTCTAGTTGATACCTGAGCTGGTCCCCATACATTTGTCTGCACAAGATCTAACTTTTCACTCTTCTTTTCCAACTCTGAGAAATCTAACTCTCTTATGTTTTCCATAAACATAGTGCTCACAAAAATCCAAATCAATTTGTTTAATATCTGGCAACAAATTTCTTTTGTGAAGTATCTGCATCCCATTCTCACTCATGTGTCTAAGCCTATGATGCCACAATGTTGCATCCACTCCTGTAAATGATAAAGAGATAGAAGAGTTAGTATTACTAGTACATAAATACAATGTACCTACCTTCTCTCCTTTTGTTATCACCAATGATCCTTTAGTGACCTTCCACGCCTTATCTGTAAATATAGATATACAACCTTCACTTTCCAACTGTCCAGTTGAAATTATAGTTTTTCTTAGATCCGGAAAATGTCTTACCTCTTTCAACAACCATTGGTTTCCATTTTTTTTCTTTATTTGTACCTTACCCATTCCAACAATTTTGCAGGGTGCATCATCACCCAAATGAACCTGTCCAAAATCACCTTGAACATAATCTAAAAAAATGTTTTTTATGGGGTGTGGCATGAAATGAATCCACTGAATCTACTACCTAAGACTTAAAATATTATCTACAAAAAGAATCAAAGCATATTGTAACACATTACCTGTTACATTTGTTTCCTGATTTTTCTCCTGTTGTTCATCTCTTTGTTTCTTTAGAGCTCTGCAGTCTTTATTCAGATGTCCTTTCTTCCCGCAATTCCAACACTCTATCTTTCCCAGTATGGATTTGGATCTTCCCTTCCTGAAATTCTCACGGTTCCCTGAGCCCTTCCCTCTATCCTTTTGTCTTCCCCTATTCTCCACAGTCAACACATTACCTGATGTCTCACTTGTGCTTTTCTGTCGCATTTCCTCACTAAGGATAACACCAACAACATCATCAAATTTTAGAGAGTTTGAAGGAGAGACAAAGTTACTTACATCCATGACCAAGCCATTCCATCTTTCTGGCAATGAGCACAGGATTATAAGAGCCCTGACATCATCATCAAAATCCACTTTTATAGAAATTAGTTGATTAGTAACCGTATTAAATTCATTTAAATGATCTGAAATAGACCCACCTTCTGACATATTCATATCAAATAATCGCTTCATTAGAAATACCTTATTGGATGTCGAGTTTTTTTCATATAGTTTAGCCAATGCGTCCATCAACTCCTTTGTCTTTTCTTTTGAAATATTGAAATCCACCGACGCTTCCAGGTTCAGTCATATCATTCCTAGTGCCTTTCTTTCAAGAACCTCCCACTCTCCGTCCTTCATGGTCGTTGGATTCTTTGCTATGCCACCCAATGGTAGGAATAGATCCTTCTTATATAAATAATCTTACATCCGCGTCTTCCATAACTGGTAGTTTTGGCTGTTAAATTTCTCGACCCTAAACTTTCCATCTTCTGGAAATTGCTTCCACTTGAACCAAGAACCCTCTTTTCCTGCGAGTTACCTTTCGCTCTGATGCCAATTGTTAGAAAAAAAGGATTGCAGAGAAATAAAATAAAACAAATGCGGATATAAAACATAGAAGATACACAATACAATATAGACACATATATATGTGGTTCACCCAGTGTGGGGTACGTCCACCAGAGAAATTGTCAGGTCCCTCATTTTATTATCCAGCAAAATGAAGGGATACAACCTACAACGCACCTGTTATAACTTCCTCTTCTTTCTCTCATAGTCTCCTCACTCAAAATACAATATTCACACTCATACACAACTGTAATACAATTCCCTCATAAAAGAGGGTTTCCTTCTAGAGAAAAAAATCCTAACATCACTTCTACCGTCAGATCGCCCCCCCGGACCTCCCAGGCAACAGTTGTGGGGGGTAAAGTCCCCCCACACCCCCCCATTATGGAATGGGGTCCAAGCACAACTGAAACAAACCTATGAATCAAGAATATAATCAGGCTCCACAAACAACACAACCTGTCCCATGCATTCCACTTTGAATGAGAAGGAATCGCTCCCTTCTTTTGAATTAGATCTGGTAGTTGACATGGTAATTTCTTCGATGGGGATTTTAGATATTGATCCCCCTATCCCTATCGTTCCCCTCGACATGTATTCCTTATAGGGTGTTGTTCTTTCCTCTCGTAAAGATCTCTTGGAAGCCATGATCGATGTTTGTACCTTAACATGTATTCCTTCCAGAGTATTATCCTCTTGGAAGACATGATCAAGATGTTAGATATGAGCATGGTTCCCATTTTTGTGTCAGGCTCGTTAAAAAATGAAACATAGGTCTAGGGATCCAACCCTGCAAATACCATAGTTTATTTTCAATTTCAAGCTCATTAAAAAATGAAACCAATTGCTAAGCATAGTTCTTTTCCTGTGTCAAGCTTGTTCAAAAATGAAACAATGACCTCTCCCCTTGATTCAAGTCTTTTCTTTAAATATTTTCCTTGAACCTTCCTTTCACCCACCTAGGAAAGCTAATCTTCTTTCTTCCTCCCTCTCTGGTGAACATTTTCCTATTAGTAGCCAGGAGATCTATTGGATATAGAAATCGACGTTAGGACATGAGTTAGTGGATGAAACGAAGCTTGCGGGGCATGTCTCTAGCCTCTGGTTATCATGTTGGAGTTAAGCTGCTAGATTTTCAAGCTGGGGACAAAGTACCAACCACCCACCTTTGGACTTTCCATTGGGAAGTGTTGAGCACAGTTGGTTTTCTAGTTTCAATCTCGCAAAAAAATGAAACCTACCCAAGCATAGTTTTACTTTGTTTCAGGCTTGTGTAAAAATGAAACCAATCTCGAGCTTAGTATTTGTTCTTTCTCGTTCTCGTAAATACATGAGAATAGGTTACCGAGCTTAGTCTTTTTTCTTTCTCGTGCTCGTTAATACATGAGAATATGTTACCGAATATACTTTTATCTCTTTTTTGGACTCGTAAAAGCTATACAAAAAATGAACTCTTTGGAGTCTATTTTAAGCTATTTTCAAACTCTCTAAACATGAAAAGATTGTTGAGTGATATTGCTTACTTTCATACTCGTTAAAAGGTTAGAAATGATGTCTTTCGAGTGAGAATTTATCCCTTTTTCGGCCTCGTTAGACTAATTACGAAAAATGAATCCTCTAGTCAAGCATGATTAGAAGAGTTCTCCTAGGTATCATTTTATGCTTTTTCAGACCTTGGAGACTAACTTTACGAAAAAGTTCATTGTGGAGTCTTCTTTATCAAATATTTTAAGACTCTTTAAACATGAAAATACCATCAAGTTTACCTTCTTTAGGCTCGTTAAAATTTACATCAAAATACCCACACATGGGACCGAACCCCTCCTTCTTCAGGTTCGTTAAAAATATGTCGGGGGACTCATCACCAGATGAGCTATATCGAGCATATGTTATCCTCCTCAAGATCGTAAAACTAGAAAGAGGTACTCGCTGCTTATGGTGGAGAATTTTTAGAGGGTTTTTCCGTCTTGTTATCTTCATTATGTGGCAGCAATTGCTACTTTGAGTCGCCCTTGAACAATGCACATGTTCTATCATCATATATAACATTCAGATCATCCATTCTCTCACATTGACCACCATTTCCATCGTGTGTCACGTTTCCCTGATATGTCCATGACCATTGTTATGGTATTCATCCGAGTCAATGCTGTCGAGTCAAGTTATTTATCGTGCATACTTGTTCAAGGGAAGTTTACCTTCGTCGATCACCTGTAGTTCCTTTCACCCTGTTTATCCCAACCATCCTTGTGTCAGTTCTAGTCCATTATTATGATTTTCACGCCATCTATATTTACATGTTTTGTGTCGATTGATGGGGGATAAATCAAGGCCCTCCTTCGACATATTTCACCCTGTCGAATATAGCTCATTATCCAAGATTTAAATCTAGAAACCCATCAGTACCCTGGGACTTGCAGACATCAGTGGCAGGTCTCCTTGCATTTCGACAATGTTTTTACATCATTGGCTCATGTCGATTGAATCTACGAGTGTTCAATGTCAACTTCTTTATTCACACTTTGTAGATTGCACTAGGTATCTTGAGTTCCATTATCATCATCGGTGGATTCCCTCGCATTTGTTAATGGTATATATTAATGATTGGTAATCATACGATTTATCCCATGCTCGACTTCATCTCATTTATTCGCATATTGTAGATTCATACCATTTGGATAAAGGCCGAATACCTTGGGAAATATTGCACTCCTGTTATATTATATTCTTTCCCAAGATGCGATGGAGAATATTCATGAGCACTTCACAGATTGCTCTGTTATTGAGTCATCTCACTGATTTGTATGATGTGACATAGATCCACATTTGTACTTAGTCGTGGCTATGATTTCACTTGTGTCTTGCATGGATCCACCATGTATGTTATCTTGGTCTTGCCCTAGTCAATTGTGTCTTGCATGGATCCACCATGTATGTTATTGTGGTCGTGCCCTAGTCAGTTGCGTCATGCATGTATATGCAGTTTAACTATGGCGGCCATGCTCTTGTCTCTCTTACCAAGCATGGGTATCCCTAACTCGAGGATGTTTTCCTGCAGAATTGACGATGCTCTCTTCCAAGTTTCCTTTTCCCAAAGCTTTGTGACTTGATTTATAAAGTGTTTCCGCAATCAAACACCTCTTTTGACCTCACACTTTAGGGGGAATTTGTTATAGAGTTATTTGCCACCTAATCATTAGGTTATTATCACCTAAATATCACCTAATATATAGGTCATTATCCCCTATAAACCCCTCATTTTAACCCTTAAAACCTACCAATTTTTCCTTAGGTTTTCAGTTGAGTTTCTTTTCGGTCACACCCTTCCTTCATTAAAAGAGTGACCAAAAAGGTTTGGTCACCTCTTTCCTTCATTGAGGGGGTGACCAAAAGGTTTGGTCACCTTTTTTATTCATTGAGGAGGTGGCCAAAAGGGATGGCCACCTTTTTCTTTCATTTGGGGGGTGACCAAAAGGGATGGTTGCTCCTTTTGGCCTGCCAAGGAGCGACCGATCGCTTTGTCTATGTGTCTAGGGAGCGACCTGTTGAAATATTGTAACTGCAAAGAGTATTATATTTATCATTGATTCATTATTAATTAGATCAATCCCCTTTTGTGGATTGATCATGTTGGGCTTTGTAAATGACCAAATCCCCTTTTGTGGATTGGTCAAACCCTAATTAGATCATGCTAATTAAGAAGTCGGCCCCCAGGCCTAATTAAAGCAGTTTTAGCCACTAAGTGAAGAGGTCAGCCCTGCCTAGTGAAGAGACACCTCCCTAACGCCTGCCAGCTAGTATAAATAAGAGAGGCTAGTGCCTCATTAACTCACTCACTCAACTCACTCATCTACTGCACAAGTTTGAAGGAAGCTACAATTTCCAGTTGTCGGAAGAAGGAAGAGAGAGGCGCATTGCTTAGTGTTGGATATTCTCTAGTGTTTTGGTTTATTGTCTTGGCATTGTATTGGCTATCTATATTAAGAATTTTTTTGTTGGGTTTTGTCCCCCATGAGGGTTTCCTAGGATAAATTTTGTGTATCTTGTGATTGTGTTTCTCTTAGTGATCCTGCATATGCTATTATTGTCTAGTAAATTGAAAAGAAACTTAATATATGCTCTAAAATTAACATGATTTCAGAGCTAAGTTGAAGAGAGCAACTTTCATTGGATAAGCAAAAATGTCACTATTGCCATACAAGACAATTAGGGCTTTTTTTGAAGAGGAATTTCAGCCTAAAAAATTCTATGGAAGTGCGCCCTAGCCCAGTGAACTCATTGGCAACTTGAGCACACTTTTTCAGTGGACAAAACTACCAGAAAGTGAAACCTTAATTTTCACTGGTACTAGAAAACCAGAAAACCAAAACCAGTACCAATACAGATTTGCACAAGCTCAGTTTCAAGGGGTAAAAGTTGGATTTTCAGAAAACTGACTGCGCCAGGCTACTCACCTCAACCAAGTGCACCTCTTGGTAAGTTCATATCTAAATTCTGGGCACTTTCATTTTTTGGTCATTTTCCCGGCTCCAGGTCAAGATGTTTGCAAGCACCAAGATTTTTGACAAGTTAGAAGGTGTGTATAACTTCCTTTCCTATAAGTATAGGATTTCAATCATTCTTAAAGATAACACTATTACATATAGGCCTAAAAATCGATGAACTATTATGACGATTGTGATAAAATCAATTTTTTTGTCGAATTTTTTTTTTAAAAACGAAATTTTACTGGTTTTTTTTTAAATCAGTCTCGATAACGTCGGATTTCCAACATTTTCTAAGGTCGTCGGAAGTACGACGCCCAATTATGACACTTTAATATAGCCATTTGTAGGTCAACATAACGGTCATTGACTTCGAAATGGTCAAGCTTAATTTAGGGTTATAGTCGTCGGAATTCCAACGATGACGAATCTATAAATTAGTTAATTCGAACTGAATTTCGACTAATTTTTTATAGTTGGGACATCTTTTATGTGTTATAGCTCTACTAATCTTCATTTTTATGTGAAGGTTTGCTTGTTGATTAAGAGATCGAACTGATCTTTGATCTACAGAGCTTAGTTTTGTGATCATTGTTCAAGGCGTGCAAGAGGATTTTAGACTTTGAAGGTTAGTTAATTTTTTTTTTCTTGTCTCCTTTAATATTTTATAACCTTATACGTGTCTAAACGTGCAAAGTACTAGCATAAATGATGTTGTAATAGAAGGTGCCGAGGAATTTAAAGTGTCGAATATTGAAGATCAAGTTAATGATCCTATGGAAGAAGATAACAATAATAACAATATAGTTGAAGACGATGGGACAAATGAATTGATCCAAGACTTGTTCACTCAACCGGATGAGGATGATGATGACATTGGTGATCTTGATGTACCTTTGCTAGAGAAGGCAGAAAAACCTCTTTATGAAGGTTCAAAAGAAAATCTTCTTTCTGCTACATTATTGTTGGTGAACTTAAAGGTTTTGAATGGTTTGTCAAACAGTTGTATGGCACAGATCCTAAGGCATGTAATATGGTTCATCATCATGTATACATAAAGGTTGATTTTTATTGTTTGTTTTTAGTTTTAATTAATGTTTTAAATAAGAACTAAATATTTACAAATTATAGCATTCTTTACACTAATTACTTATTTTTTATGTCGTAGATTGTTAGGTGAATTATTGTTACCATCGTCAAATATTTTACCTCGCACATACCGAGATTTAAATGCCATTATGAAAGAAATTGGAATGGAGTATCAAGCTATAGATGAATGTCCCAATGATCATATTATATACTATGGACAACATGCGTCGAAAACAGAATGCTCGCAATGTCAGACCAGTAGATATCGAACCGGTCAACTAACAAAAAAGGTGCCTCATAAAGTTCTTTGTCATATTCCCATAATTCCACGTTTGAAACGACTGTTCTGGTGTGAAAGCATAGCACAGTTTATGGATTACCATGCATGTAATAGAAGTGGAGATGGTGTTATTTTAATGCCTGCAGATGGTTATGCATTTAAGGAAATTGAGGAAAAATGGCCAGTTTTTAAAGATGAACCTCGTAATGTTAGGATTTCATTGGTCGCTAACGGTGTTAATCCATTTGGGGAGCTCAGGTCTATTTACTCAGTGTGGCCAATTTTTGTTATCAACAATAACATTCCTCCTTGGATGTCAATAAAGAGGGAGCACATAATGTTGACACATGGTACTTGCTTGCAACATCAACTATAGATGGTTGTCATTGAAAGAAATCCATCAAGAAGATATAAAGTATTGGAAGAGAGAAATTCCTTGGCTAATGTGTGAAATGAAAAAGTATCTAGCTCTGAAATTTTTCAATGCACAAGAACACTACCTCATACACCAAGTTGGGGAGATTGAATTGTGTGGACCAGTACACACAAGGTCAATGTGGATGGTGGAGAGGCACCTGAAATCATTAAAGGCTTTGGTTAGAGAAAGAGCACGTCCCAAGGGTTCTATGGTGGAGGGATATATGCTATATCAATTGATGGTGTATATTAGTCAGTATCTTCCTAAATTAGCCGCAAATATGCATGTGGATCGCATTTGGGATGTGAACTCCATTAAAAAAATTGAAGGGGAGCACATGTTGGGGAAAGGTAGAATGATGAAAGTGAAAGGTAGAATGACGAAAGTGAAAGGTAATTAGGTTTATAATACATCCGACTTTTCCATTTTATGTGTATCGTACTTATTTAATTTTTATACTTTCATCAATTATTAATATTTTATACCTTGCTAACTAACCTATATTGATGAATTATGATTTTCTGATACAGTTGGTCGAGAGTGGGATGCACTACATATATACATTGAAAACAATCTTGACTGGATGAAGGTATGGATTGATAGATGCATACAACTTGAAGGTAGGTTATCATGGGAAGTAGTGTCTACATTGGTAATATAAGCTCATCGGTAATGGAGATACCAATCTTACGCAGCAGGAAATTGATTTAGCACATGGTTTGAAAGATAAACAAGCAAGCATGCTATTCATCCAATATAATTTCATTATGTTATTTCATAAATTATTAATGTTAGTGTCGATGTGTTTTTCCCATCCATACATTACAATTTATGTGAAATATGCTTTATGTGTCTGACATATTGCAGTTGAAACATCACAAGGCTATGTGGTGCAATGGTCGTAAATTTTGAATCAAAAAGTTGGACGAAAAGAGGAAAACTTTTGATTGTGGGATAATTGCAGTCTTCGAGGTCACTAATGTTTCCTCTAGAAGTGACAGATGTCCCAAAGTCTCTGAAAATCGATACTATGGGTATTTGGAGGACATACTTGAGTGTGACCTTAAATCCTTCAAAATAGTTTTTTTTGACGTCAAATGGTACAAGCTACGAATGAATGAATGTGATCCTGATAGAACTGTTATTCTACATAATAACATATTTACCATGGTTAATCAAGGTCATTTGAGCCAGGAACAAATTATTATGTTCTTCCAAGCCAATGCGAACAAGTCTTCTACTCAGAGGTTTTAGGTAAAGCAGGTTGGTCATTTGTTGTTAGGTATGATCCAAGAGGAAGGCCAATAAAGTATAATATTGTAGAGGAAGAAAATGATTTTGAAGAAGAAGATGATGCAGAGGAACAAGTAGTCGATGTAGCAGATGTCTCAGATGAAGAGCCTGAAGGAGATGAACCAAATGTACTAGTAGGAGGCAATGCAGATCTTGATGATGATATCCATGATGAAGATATATTGCTTGGAAATGAGTACATTGATGACGATGTTGATACGGTCAATCCTTACAACACCTTATATGAACCAAATGATATGGATGTTCAGTTCAACAAATATGATCAACTAGAATATTGATGAATGTATTGAAATGTTGAAATATTGTATATATAAGGTCAAAAGTGAAGGGCAAGTGGGCGCAAGTGGCAAGGGCAAGCTTAATTTGGAGACACTTTCTATTCATTCGAGTACACTACGTCAACCAAGGAAAATACAAATCATGTAAAGGAGGTACGTATTCTTTACTTATTATTTTTTATGTTTCTTTTTTAAAAAGTTCTAATTGATCCCGTGCCTTAGAATGTAGCAAGACTAGTTGATGTAGGAAAGAGTCTTTGTGATTATGAAGAGTGCACTCTAACCTTTGTTGGAGGTTCTTTAATCGAAATGGAGAAAAAAATAGATTGATAGCAATATGGTAAGGCAAAATGGTTTGTGTAGTACTCCATAGGATACAAAAATCCCTCTTTTCCGTTGCTTTCTTAATCAACACCATAAAAATACTAGAGGTGGGCAACAATGACATGTGAATGGGGCCAACGTTGAAATGTTTTCAAACTGTATCTGTATGCATTGAAATTTGACATGAATAGACTATTCTCATGCCTTAATGATATGGGAGGGTTTATGGACTCAAATTTGACTCACACCCCCACTTTCTCCCATCATCAATTCATCATGTAAGCCATAAACCCTAATTTTATTTCAAAGCACACAAATTGGTTGATGCAAGTTTTAAGTTTTCATCATTCTTTCTTCATTTTACTTTCAGGTTCTACATTAATGTATATACAATGTATCCATGTCATAGTTGTGGTGAAACATCTCTCTTTTTCATTGATATCTTAATCAACACCATAAAAATACTCCCTTGCAGTACTAGATGTGGGGGCATGTGTAATGTCGAACAAATTTTACAAGGAACAAGGAATGGAAATTGTACTAGGACTAGACACGGGCAACAGTGACCTGTGAATGGGGCCAACTTTGAATTTTTTTCAAATTGTTTCTGTATGCAATGAAATTTGACATGGATAGACTATTCTCATGCCTTAACGATATGGGAGGGTTTCTGGACTCAAATTTTACACACACCCACTTTCTTCCATCATTAATTCATCATGTATATATTTGACCCTAATTTTCTTTCAAAGTACACAAATTGGTTGACGCGAGTTTTAAGTTTTCATCAGTCTTTCTTCATTTTTCTTTTAGGTTCTACATTAATGTATATACAATGTATATGTGTCATAGTTGTGATGAAAAATCCCTCTTTTTCATTGATTTCTTAATCAACACCATAAAAATATTAGAGGTGAATGGGGCCAATGTTGAAATTTTTTAAAACTATTTCTGTATGCATTGAAATTTGACATGGATAGACTATTCACATGCCTTAATGATATGCGAGGGTTTCTAGACTCAAATTTGACTCACACACCAACTTTATTCCATCATCATATGAGATTAAAGGCATATACCATCATCGAGGGATGAAAACAAGTGCCTTAGGCCCTAAACAAAGCTTTTATGTATTTAATGGCCATGAACAAGGACTCCAACTAGGAATATGGGAACCATTAGTATGTTTTTAACAATAAGAATGGGTCATAAGAACTCTACCATGACTAGAGAGGAAAAAAAGGGCCTTAGGTCCTAAACATATTTTCTTTGGCTCATTGGCCATTAACAAGGCCTCAAACCACCACATCTATCCTATTTAATAGACTATGGTGCTTGGGTGGGATATGGGTGTCATTCACAATTCAAGGGCCATGAACTAGTATATTAGATATAGGTACATTACTAGTGTTGAGTACTAGAATTAGTGTTGATTCTCGTCGACCCTGCAAAGTGACTAGTTAATGGGGCCAACGTTGAAATTTTCTCAAACTTTTCCTGTAGTCATTGAAATTTGACATGGTTGCACTAGATGCATGCCTTGACGGTATGGGAGGGTTTAAAGACTCAAAGATTACATATTTTATACCCACATAAGAAAATGGTCTGTAACTCGGTGGCCAACAAGTGGACTATGGTCAATAGCTTAGGTGAGAGAAAACAAACACTCAAGCTAGCCTCAAGTGGTGCATCTCTATTGCTTTGTGTCTAATAAATAAACACAATGGGTCAAGTGGTTACCCTCAGTAGAATTGTGGTACAACACTTCCTTCCACACTTCATCCAAAATGTTCCCATATATGGTACTCTATGGATATCATCTTCAATTAGTCACATCACCCTTCAGAGGGAAAAATAAGGTTCAAGTAGTGAAGGATCACATAAAACATCAACAAGAGGTTCTCCAATTATTGAAGGAGAACTTAGTTATAGCACAAAACATGATGAAACAACAATTTGATCAAGGTTACAGTAAAAGGAACTTTGAAGTGAGTGATTGGTTATTTATGACATTGCAACCATATAAAACAATGTCACTCGAGAAACAAAAGAAGGACAATAAATTAGCACCCAAGTACTATGGTCCTTGTAAGATGTTGTAGAGGATCGACAATTTGGCTTACAAATTGGAGTTGGGCTCCATCATTATGTGTTCATGTGGTCTTCCATGTTTCTTTTTTAAAAAAGGAAATTGACAACGATATCCCAACTCATACTATTTTTCTAGAGATTGATTAATAAGAGAAATCATACTAGAAATAATCCTGAAAAATGGATCGAGCAACTACGAAATTGAGCCTAAAAAAAATGAAGAGCCTACCAATAAAATATGTAACATGGGAAGATTAGTTATTCATGTAGATATTGAGATATTACATTTATATTGTTATATTAGTGTTGTCATTATTGGTCGACTAGGTCCTTTAATGGTTGGCCAAGCCCCTTAATTGTAATTGTACCCTTTGCTTCCTATATACACCAAGGAGACATAGTTTTAGAGATAATCTCATCCTATGCATTTGTAATAATGTAAAAGGAGGTTGCCCCTAGAAGAGGCTTCCCATTCATTTGGTCTCTTTCATTCTCAAGTTATCAAGTTACTTCTTTCTAATTTTATGCTATTTGGGATATTTGGTACATAACAAGGAGTCAAAGGTAGAATAGGTAGGCGAGAAGGAGAACCACCCAATTGGCCATAGATGACATTGAAGAGATCATGTTGTTACTATTATTATAATTATTATTATCATGCGATGCAAGAGCGATAAAATAGGTAGAGGTCAAGAAAAAAGGTGATAATACATAGGTTGAATTAACCACGGGGATGCAACGATTGTGTGATCATTGAGCTATTATTTATAGGATCATTATTATTGACCAATAACGTTTGGATTACTTGCTTATAAAATGTGGATTAGAGAATATATGTTTCAACAATCATTCATTTTTTGTACCAATAACTTGGGAACATATTTAGATCTATTAGAGATAAAGCATGTACAAGGATTGCCAAAAATGTTTTGGTGATGAAAATAGATGATGTGAAGG
>ML801194.1:363295-402798 GCA_009831015.1 Picea engelmannii
AGACAATATTTAGTGATTAGCTGGTTTTCAATTGTATATGTTGGCCATATGTTGAAATTGCAAAGCTTATTCTATTATATGGTCTAGTTATAGAATTTTCCTTGTTTCTCCTTTCTTCTTTTAAAACCCTATTTTTTTTTTTTAATAGCGGCCCTGTCCAATGTGCTCAAAGGCTATCAAGTTGTATTACGTTGATTTATATTTTCTACACTAAAGTTGAGCTATAAGTGGCGTTTGGCTTTTGTAAACGATTTTGTGATTTAATTTTGTGTTGATAAAAATCAATGATTGTTACAATGGTTTATTTTCAAGATTTTTTTGATTCACCTCAGCGTAAATATATACTTCAGAGTTGGTAGCTATCACAATTTTTGTGTTTGTAGCTAGAGTATGGTTATGGCCCTTATTTTTTATTTATCTTTTAAATCCTCTTATGTTTTTCATTGGCGGTCCCGTCCAAGAGTTTTAATATCGACTCACAGAAAAGTGGATTTGGTATCAAAAGGCTATCAAGTTGTAGTGCGTCTATTTCTATTTTATACTAAACATTGTTTTGATTCTCTTGGGGCTAAATATGTAATTCCGACAAAATCTGAACTGGCCTCCATTGCAATTTTTTGTACAATTTCTGGGATGTGATATTGTTCCCCATACCCATAAGGATCGATATGTATTTGTTTAAATACGTATAAGTTGTTTGATTAGCTATTGAAGCTTAGACAATATTTAGCTATTAAAGTTGTTTAGTGACAATCGAAGTAATTTGGTCATTGTTGTATGAAGGTTTTGAAGCACTTTAAGCCTGAGAGTCCATGGCTGAAACCTATACAAGACAAGTGAATTATGTCAAAAAGATCCTCTTCTAATTTCTCAGGCGTAAAATCAGAGTGTCCATGGCTGAGACCTATACAAGACAAGGGAATTCTCCAACCAAAACCAACTGATTTTTCGCTTGAGAAATTAGAAGAGGATCTTTTTGAAGAATGTTGCTTGGTATAACAGATTGTTCTTGGCAAAAGCTGAATGGTAAGGAATTGACAAGAAGGGTAAGGCATTGACGAGAGTTTGTAGAGTTTAGAGTGATAAAATCTAGTTTTATTTTTATTAGATTTGTGAGGCATTGACAAGAAGGGTTTTGGCTCTGAAAGCTACAGTGTGAAAAAAATAAGCAGTTCCAATAGATTTCTATGATTTGAGAGTTGAATTTTTATAGGATTTGCATTGGAAGGTTGAGAAAATGAGACTGGTCAACAAAAACTTCATTGATGATTACTTGTTCCTATACATGAAGCCTATCTTGATTGCATTCCATTTGAGTCTAGTGACATTGCCATAGTTTGGAAGCCTATGTTTGAACCTCTTTGTAAATATAATTTTGTAGTGTTGCATGACTTGTTGGTCTTTGGCATTACATATGGATTGAATGGGAATACCCTATACATGTGCAGGATGTACACATTTTAACAAGTTTGTCTATGGAGGGGGAATATGTCTCCCATGCATTTCAAGTTATGAGGAAGCATGGTCGCAATAAGGATGAACCTATCCTATATCACAAGTATGGTACATATAGGGGAGGTTGTGGTGCCATCATCTCATTGATTATTAACCCCAAGGGCCATTTTGCTTGCTAGTTGATTGCAATCCATCTCATGTGTAAATACACCAAGGAATAATTCAACTTGGATGCCCAAATTGTCACTAAATTGTGTGTGCAGGGAATTAAATTGAAATGGTTTAAGTTATTAATAAATGAAGTCTTTCAGGCATGTGCTAATCCCCACACATAATCCACCTAATTCATCTTTGTCTATCCATTGGTTGCTTTTGGGATGTGGAAATGGAATCCCCTATAGGGAAGATAACTTCATCCCATGCCCAATCAACAAATTCTTTCATTGCAATTTGATGCTTGAAAGAGTTGGAAGGACACTAAGAATTTTGCATTCAATGAGGCCACTTTCAACAAATGGTATGACTAGATGATTAGAGTTACTAAACCCATTTTGTGAATCCCATAGGTGTTACAAGTGAATAAATTTTGGTTTGGTATGAACATGGACAATACATTTATGCGGCCATGAGGGACTAATGTTGATAAAGTCCATGCCATTTATTTTCCCTATTACTTGATAGAATCATCTTTTGATAAATTCCATGCCATTTCTTTGCCCCATTTCCAATTGCAACAACCAATCCATCTCTGCCTTTGCTGAAGCTTGAGCCAACCGATGATTTTCTCTGGGATCTTGTAGAATTTGGCAACCTGAATGGGTTGGTCAGTGTTGAAGAAACCTTATGTGCCTTTTATGAACTTGAGAAAAATAATGCCTCACCTCTTTTCAACAATTTTTTTTTTTAAATATTCAGGTCCATCGATCTTCCGACTACTACAGGTCGGACTTCCGACGGGAAACACTCCCAGCAAAGCGTCGGAACTACATCATGCTCGTCGGTCGCATCGACGGGATGGCGTCAAAATATTCATCAATAGAATGACGAATGTCGTCGGTAGTTTTCTGGTTGTACTTTGAAATTAATTTAAGGTTGTCGGTCGTCAGACATTAGGGGAGTCAGAATAACGATGATAGTCCAACGTCGAAAAAACAACGGGAGATTTTTCGACACCTGTTGAGCCCTCATAAGCAGCGGTTGAGCGACATCAAACATCAGGGGTACGAAAATAGGGCGTCGAAAATTCTATCCATTTATAGTAGTGGAATGACCTAGCAATATTCATCAAAGAAAATGTACCAGAACCCGCAGATGCTACAGCTAAAGCAAAGTACCAGAAGGACATGGTTAGGGCCAAAAGAATCATTACAGACTCTATCAAAGATCACTTGATCCATCAAGTGGCATCTAAGAATACCCAAAAATAAATGTTTGATTCCCTAACCATATTGTATGAAGGAAGAAACATTAACTGGAATATGAACTTGAGAACTCAACTCAAGAATACAAAGATGCAGAAAGGAGAAAAAGTTATGACTGATTCTCTAGGATCTCTCAATTCAAGAAACAACTAGAAGCAATTGGAGATACCCTAGATGAATATGAACTCATAATGACAACTCTTAGTGGTCTCACAAGACCTTGGGATGCATTCATCCGAACCATTTGTGCCAGAAAGAAAAAACTACAATTTGACAGTCTTTGGGAAGAATATGTTCAAGAAGAAGCAAGAGTAGCTAACCGAGAAGCGGTACTATTAAGGTTTGAAGATCAAGATCTAGCTGCTCATACTAAAGGAGTAAAGAGAAGGCCTCAACTCAAGAAGGATACCCACCCACATAATGAGTCTCACTCCCCAAATAAATTCATCCATAAAGAATCTCACCCTCCAAGGAGATTCCAGAAGTTTCAGAAAGGTCAAAGAAGAGAAAAGGATTTCTCATCCTATCAATGTTACCATTGTTTCAAGATGGGACATATTGCTAAGAATTGTCCAGCTAGAAGAGAAGAATACAATAAGAGGAACAAAAGGTACCATGACCACATAGTTGAATATGAAAAGCCACCCACAAAGATGATTAAAGAAAATATTGAAGACTATGTCTTAATCTATGCCCTCTCAGGATCAATGTCACCTGGTGAGGATACTTGTCTCATAGATAGTGGTTCTTCCAAGCACATGACAGGTCAAAGAGACATTCTCTCTAGCCTTACAGAAAAGAACTTTCCCCAGAAACTTACACTTGGAGATGATTACCAATACCCTATCAAAGGAGTGGGGGATTCCAATTACAAACTTGATTCAAGGACACCAATGAAGATCAAGGATGTACTATATGTACCAAGTTTGATGAAGAATTTACTTTCTATCTCAATTTTAGATAAGAAAGGCTTCAGGGTTGCATTCATAGATGGTGAAGTCCTCATGGGGCATAAAGGAAAAACCATAGAATATGCAATTTTTATTGGAACAGAAGAAGGTGGCATGTATAAATTAAAAGGTCACTCAGGTGCAACCTTGATTCACTCCTCTGAGAATTCGTGTGAAATTTGGTATAGAAGACTAGCTCACATCAACTACAAGGCCTTACCATATGTGAGCAAGGCAGTTACAGGTCTACCAAATTTCAAGGTTGACCATGAAGGTGTGTGCACAAGGAAAGAACATCAAGAATCCTTTCTCGAAGAGTGATAGTAAAGAAGAAGGAGTCTTCGAGCTCATCCACTCAGATGTATGTGGCTCAATGCCATCCACCTCTCTTAGTGGGCATGTATACTATGTATCATTTATTGATGACTATTCTCACAAGACTTGGGTTTACTTCTTGAAATCAAAAGATGAAGTGCCTGGGAAATTCAAGGAATTCAAAGCCTTGATAGAGAATCTCTCTGAAAGAAAAATCAAGATACTCAGGTCAGATAATGGAGGAGAATACACCTCAAAATACTTTGTAATATTTTGCAAAGATGTTGGGATTAAGAGGGAGCTCACCATTCCCTATAATCCTCAAGAAAATGGTGTAGAAGAAAGAAAGAACATAACTATAATGGAAGCAGTGAAGACTGTGATCCATGATCAAGATCTTCCAATGCACTTATGGGCAGAAGCAGCAAAAACAACAGTGTATGTACAAAACAGATTATCCCATAGTGCAGTTGGGTTCAAAACCCTCGAAGAAATGTTCTCCGGAAAGAAGCCAGAAGTAAGCCATCTCAAAATATTTGGCTACCCAATGTTTGTACACATTCTGAAACAGAAGAGAACCAAGTTGGACCCTTCAAGAAAGAAGGGAATATTTGTTGGATATTGTGAGGTCTCAAAGGCCTTTAGAATTTACATACCAGGTTACCATCATATTGATATCAGTAGAGATTTAACCTTTGATGAAGATGAAGCACTCAAGAAATCAAGGAGATGCCAGATTGAAGAAGAATATGAAGAAGAACCTGTAGCTCCCAGAGTTGCAGAACCAATGAGGGAAGTCATAGTTTCCTCTCATGAGGAGATTCCAGAAGATCATGACATGATAGAATCTCAAGAACCTCCCCAAATGACGATCGCTCACAAGAGAAAGCCAACTTGGGCGAGGGAACTGATTCAATATGGAGAGAATTATGGTGCCCCAGAAGGAACCATGAGAAAAGTCAAGAAACCTAAGTCATTCTCCAATTATATGGCTTTGATGTGTGACCTCATAGAAAAGGATCCTACTTGCTTTGAAGAAGCCATTCAGAAGAAAGAATGGGCAGATGCCATGACAAAATAATACAAATCAATTATAAAGAATGATGTATGGGAAATAGTTCCCAAACTTAAGAGAAAAGATGTGGTATCTTCCAAATGGTTATACAAGATAAAACATGTTGTTGATGGAAGTATTGAGAAATATAAATCAAGGTTTGTAGCTTGTGGATTTTCTCAAAAGGAAGGCATTGATTATGAAGATACATTTTCTCTTGTAGCTAGATACACTTTTATCAAAACCATCATAGCCCTTGCAGCTAAGATGAAGTGGAAGTTACACCAGATGGATGTGAAAACAACCTTCTTGAATGGTGTCATTGAAGAAGAAGTGTATATAGAAAAACCCCGAGGGTTTGAAGATGAAGACATAAAGACTCATGTATTCAAGTTGAAGAAGGATCTGTACGGATTGAAGCAAGCTCCTAGAGCTTGGTATGGAAGAATTGACAGTTTCTTGACGAGCTTGGGCTTTACCAAGAGTAAATATGACTCTAACCTTTACTTCAAGGTTATGAATGATGAGCCAATTATATTGTTGTTGTATGTGGGTGACTTATTCTTGACCGGAGAAGAAAAGCTCATCATTTATTGTAAGAAGAAGCTCGCTGCAGAATTTGAGATGAAAGACCTAGGACTAATGCACTACTTCTTAGGTCTTGAGGTTTGGTAGAGCCCAGAGAAGATCTTACTTAACCAAGGGAAGTATGCAGTTGAAATATTGAAGAGGTTTGATATGTTGGAGTGTAATCCATGAATACACTCATGAAAACAAAGTTGAAGCTCCTGATTTATACTTCATCAGAATTGGTTGATGCTACACTGTATAGACAAATCATTGGATCGTTGATGTATCTAACGAATACCAGGCCAGATATATGTTTTGTTGTGAACACCTTGAGTCAGTACATGGTAAAGCCCAGACGTGTTCACCTTGTTGTTGCAAAACATGTGATGAGATAACTTAAGGGTACGTTGGACTTTGATATCTTATACGATGGAGATCAATACTTCAGACTGATTGGTTATACCGATTCAGATTGGGATGGAAGTGTTTCTAACAGAAAGAGCACTTCATGATGTTGTTTCAGTCTGGGGTCTGTTAGCACTCTGTAAATTTGTTCAGTTGATAAACAAACGACAGAGGTATCTGTTTCAAACGACTTTAGGTTGGATTCTGACCCTTCCAACCAGAGAGGGCTCTCTCAAACATGTAAAGTCTAAAAATACTCAAAAATATTTGGCAATGGACACAAAGAGGTCATATTCTGCAATAGGACAAGTTTTTAAATGGGTTGGTAGGACTAACAAGAGAACATGGCCATTGGGAAATGGGGTCAACTTCTGAAATCATATGAATATTTACAAGCTATGTATTTCTGAGGGAACATAGACAAAACATGCATTGTGTTCAACCAAATAAGCAATATGAGATGGCACTTGGAAAGAAAGGAAAGGCCACCATGACAAGAGGCATCTAACAGAGGATGAATCTCTTGATATAGCTTTAGAAAAAGGAACATAGAGGCTGGCTACTGAAAACAAAGCACCAATCAAGGGTGAATTATGAACCAGAAACTAATAAACACATAACAAGCATAATCAATGTAATAAGGGGCACCAACAAGATGAATTCTCTCTTTTACTTAAATATTATTTCTAGAAGAAAAACACTTTCATGAATATGAAATACAGGAAAACATATTGAACATTAACACCATGATGAATCTCGTCTATCCAAGAAACCTTCTCTGCTTGTATTAAAATTCATAAGAAATCACAAAGTTTTCCTGCTACAAGGGCAGGCCCCTCTCCAGCCAATCGAACCATTCATTTATCTTTTTAACAGTATATATAGATAAATGACATATGAGACCAAAAAATGGGTCATCCTTTCCAAGATTCCAAAAATAGACATCAGTCACATAGGGAGTAACTTATCAAAACCGAACTCCTACTTTCCAGGGACAATCACAAATAGAAACCAAAATACCTGGGATCTTTCCACTAAATTCCACCTATCTATAGCATCACAAGATTCCCTGAAACATACTCGATTTAGCTAGTTATTTTATTTTAGGTTTTCAATTTCTTCCTTTAACATGTCAAGCCAGCTAGGTTGATTCTCTTCAACGCTTTTGATTGTTCCAGCTTTAGCCTCCTCCTTTTGTTGTTTTTTCCTTTTGCTCACACCATCTTGTGTGTTGTATCCATCAGCATATCCATTGATGATCAAATCTTTCATAATAGGATTCAACCTGATCTCTTCGCCTAATCATGGCTCATCAACAGATTTTGCACAATATTTTGTTGTTAGGATTTGTGCAGCATGCCTCCCTCTCTTTTTATTTGATAATTTTGTCATATTCTTCGAATTTCATTATTTGTTGAAAAACCGTTGAATCTTTCTCCTCAGCTCCCTCTGGTTTGTCAATAACATGATCATATTTCCCTCAGCTGTAAATGAATTGGACGAGTGATTTGATTTGCAGATATCTTGCTCGAGGATAAGTCGTTAATTTCCCAAAATAGATCAATTTCACCTGTGTTTGAGTAACAGTCTCCATCAATTGTAATCATTAGCTTTTGACAAAAAATTTGTATGAGGATAATGGCCTCTCACTTTCGGCTCTCAGTTTTCAATGATGAGTATCAAATCGGTTATTTGGACGCGCTTGTTTGGCACTACGTGGACGAATAGTACACAAGTGGGTTTCTCGAGACGATTTGACTCACCGTCAAGTTTCATTTTCACATGTAGCCTTCAAATTAGACCGAATTAATTGACATTTAGCACGTGATTTAGGGGGTTTTATAGGGTGGTTTTGAGTCTACTCACTTTTTTCCCTGAAATACACATGAAGATGCCACGTAGATTTGCGGAGAAACCATGATTGAAATTTTGAGACCACTTAGATATTTTAACCACCGCATTGTTCCAAACTCTGAAATCTCTCCCAACCGTCGATCTCAGCAGATGGCGATCTACATCCTTTCGAGCTAGATTTTCTTAACACCTCCGCCAAATTTAATCTCTTTTGCCATTTTTGGCACTTCCCCAAATTTATCTGACTTCCAAATTGGTTTAACACCTTGCTAAACCCTGGAATCTCGATTTTATACCAAAATTTAAATGGTGATAACATGGGCTCCAACTGGGGATGTTATCCTCCCATTGAGGTAGAAAATAACTTGTAGACCCAGTGCCTGATCCATTGGGCTGCTCCCAAAATAGGTTTGTACCCTGCTATGACCTGTCACCAGTGTCTGCTGAAAACTGAAGTCTGCACACTGCTCTCACCTGGAGACTGAACGTTGGATACACTGCTAAAATCTCACTGTACACATTACTGAAAATCCAAACTAAAAAATGTCTGATCATCAAGCTTTTTTGCACCTACCTACCCTAACTGTTGGAATGATCTTCCAAACAAATGAAATCATAATGCCAATGCAACCATGCAAGAATTTTATCTACTATATGTTTTCATTTTCACATGCTTGCTCCAAAGTCTGTTTACTGATAATTCATTCAAGAATCTATCTATAAATTCAAATCTCAAAAAATTAAAAACATTGGGACTGTTTACTGCCTCCAACAAAATTGCAAATGGATCCTCCAAAATATGCACAAAACAATAGTCATATTTCACCCCTTCCACTGCATTCTTTTTTTCATGTGCTTTAACCATTTGATTTCCACCAAGAGGTTGAAAAATCCATTGAGACTACTGGGAATAATAATCTTTTGAATCATAAGATAGTGCTGACTGAAATGAAACCCCTGGTGGCAAGCAACCCATATTTAACACTGACGTTGATTGACCATCATCATTATTTCTAAGCTTACAACTCATCGTAAGATGTAAATTTTGATTATTAAAACACTCCATATAGAATGCCACAGGGTCATGAAACACATGAGAAAACATTTCTCCTTGATGAACAAAAACAGAAAGACAAGCCTCCATAAGGGTTTGTTGTTCTTGTTCTACTTCTTCAGTTCTGAGAACATTTTCAAATGAAATGGAAACAATAAGTTTGTCTTCAAAAACATTCACACATCCTTGAACATATCCAAATCTGACAACCATATTATGTGCATCAAGGCCATCCTCTTGTTCATCAAACAATTCTCATTTGGTTTTATTAATCGTCAAGAAATTTGCTCGAGGACTGTTGTTTTGACTTTCAAATGAATGGAGGGAAATAAGTCATTGTTGATAATCTTCTTGCAAATGTGAAAAACTAACAAAATGAACCATTTCACTATCTGGAGTACCCATGGATGCATTTTCAAAACCATGACCTTCAAAGGGACCAAATAAAACAACCACCTCTTTATCATCTTTCTGTATTTCTGATTGAACAGTGGCATACATTGTTTTGTTGTTTTCCTGAAACTCTATGTCTTTTGTTTCCTCACTACTTGAAATCTCCATAGATGCAGCTTCAGAACCCTCATCCATGTCTAAGCCACTTAGAATTTGAACAACCACATCATTCATAGAGGAAGAAAAACAACTTCGAAGCACTTTTTTTGCTGGAAATCTTGTTGAATATATTCATCAAGTTCAGGAGAAGGAAAATGACTTTTAACAACAATTCTTTGATCAACTTCCTATGTTATCCCATGATTTACTTTCAACAATTCAAAGGAAGAAAAACATAATGGAAGATAGTTTTCATTTGCAAGTCCACTGTTTTCTTCATACTCAACATCATTCCTGGAGGATTTTTTATTTGAAACATCATATACATTTTTCTTCAGCAATTTGAAAGAAGCAAAAGACAATGGTAAGGTTCTTTCACCTGATTCAAAACCTTATTCATTTTCTTCACTGCTGTCATATGAACATTTTTCAATTTCTTTGGATTGTTGAATACATTCATTTTCATCTTCATCTTCGACCAATGGTTGCAGTTTCTGATCAATTTGTTCCAGCGGATCAGTGTGATTTGGCATCACCACACCTTCATTTTCTTCAGTGATGATCTTAGAATTCTCTTTCAACAATTTAAATGAAGAAAAAGATAAAGGTAGATAAATTCCTTCAACTGATTCAATACTTTCTTCTTCATAACTGTGATATGTAGGCTGATTGCTCTCATTACACTGCTGAAAAGGAACATTTTCTGATGGAAAATATGCAACTGGTTGTTCTAGGAAGTCAACATCATCATCATCATTATATTCATCATATATAGGAAAATCAGGAGCATCTGCAATGTCATCTAACAAGGAAAATCTTGGAACATCAACCTGCTCTTCAACCAACTGATTTGCAAATTCATCTTCTTGATTGTCCACTAATGAATACATAAAAAAATCAGCCTCATGCTTATAATGGGATGAATCTGAAGCTAAATTAGTGTTTTCCATTCCAATAAGAGGAATATAATCCTTTGCAAAATTATTATCATTTAAAACTTCAAGAGGGCATATGATATCATTAACTCTCTGCTCAAGATTCAAATCAACTATTTTCTATTCATATTCATTGTCATGTTCTTTAACATCCAACTCCTCATTTCGAATCTATTTACATGCTTGGATATTGTGTTGAATCTCCTGAGCATCATTAAACATTTGTTGTAAGGACTTAGGTCTTCTTTCTATCAGGAGGAAAGCCAAATCTGGATGAAGAGTTGTTGCATAATGGAGCATGGTAGCAGCTTCAGTGGGTTGAATTTCTTTAGGCAAATTGTAATAAATATTGGAAAACCTTATACTGGATGTAGAAATAGTTTCATTGCCCTGCCCGTCTAAGGCACAAAAATCTGTAAGTTGTAGATCTAAATATTTCCTCTTGCCCCAAAACTTCAAAAAGACATTCTTCAATTCCTCCCATAAGCTAATTTCCTCAAGATGGAAATGTTTAAACCATTCTTTGGTATCCCCTTTCAAGGATTGAGAGAAAGCCCTCATACAAACATCATCATGATCAATCTCAAACGAATCTATAAAATGTTCTAAATCTTGGATGTGTTTTTCAGCTGTGATGGCATTAGGTTCTCCTTCAAACACAAGTAGGTACTTATAGTGCTTTGAAGAAAAATCATGAAGGATGTGAGGTAATTTCAAAGGACTGTATCTATGTTGAATCTTGGAGGATGTTGGATCAAGTACAAGAGGTGAGACATCAACCTTGGTTTCATGAGGCTCATCAACTTGGATATGGTCATCACATGGCTCAGATGGAAGCTTTTGATCAAAATCAATGATAAACTGAGTAGATATATGTATAGCTTTAAGAGGAGGATATACAATTTCAAGATTTTCATGGTCATTATTTGAATGCAGCAGGTAAAGAAAAATTTTCTTGGCATATTCAGGAAAGGACAAAAGGTAATTAATAACAAAAAATATTATGTCTTGGACAAAACTCAACTTTAGGTACTTGTTTTCTCCCATGATGTCCTTTCATACCTCTGTCAAGGGATCTCATCTTCCAGTGGAGTCTCTGAATTGCATTTGAAGCTTGAGTGGAGTCTCCAATAAATATTCAGGCTACTAGGTCTTTGAACAATGGAGTCACCATTAAAATTTTGAATTCTAGATTCTTGAAAATGGAGTCGCGATGCGAATGATGTACAACCTTTCTGTGTCCAAATACTTTTCGCCATCAATACTCAGATCTAAAATTTGTCGTTTCTCCCAGGGAATATTTCATCTTCGTTCCCCGGCAACGATGCCAGAATATTAGCACTTTGTAAATTTGTTCGGCTGATAAACAAACGATAGAGGTAATTGTTTTAACCGACTTTAGGTTGGATTCTGACCCTTCCAACCAGAGAGGGCTCTCTCAAACATGTAAAGTCTGAAAATACTCAAAACTATTTGGTAATGGACACACAGAGGTCAGATTCTACAATAGGACAAGTTTTTAAAGGGGTTGGTAGGACCAACAAGAGAACATGGCCATTGGGCAATGGGGTCAACTTCTGAAATCATATGAATATTTACAAGCTATGTATTCCTAAGGGAACAGAGGAAAAGTAGGCACTGTGTTTAGACAAATAAGCAATATGAGATGGCAATTGGAAAGAAAGGAAGGGCCTTCATGACAAGAGGCATCTAACAGAGGATGAATCTCTTGTAATAACTTTAGAAGAAGGAACATTGAGGTTGACTACCGAAAACAGAGCACCAATCAAGGTTGAATTCTGAACCAGAAACCAATAAACACATAACAAGCATAATTAATGTAATAAGGGGCACCAACAAGATGAATTCCCTCTTTTACTTAAATATTATTACTAGTAGCAAAACACATTCATGAATATGAAATACAGGAAAACATATTGAACATTAACACCATGATGAATCTCGATTCTCCAAGAAAACCTTCTCTGCTTGTATTAAAATTCATAAGAAATCACAAAGTTTTCCTGCTACAAGGGCAGGCCCCTCTCCAGCCAGTTGAACCATTCATTTATCTTTTTAACAATATATATAGATAAATTACACATGAAACCAAAAATGGGTCATCATTTCCAAGATTTCAAAAATAGACATCAGTCACAGAGGGAGTAACTTATCAAAACCAAAATCCTACTTTCTAGGGACAGTTACAAATAGAAACTGAAATACCTGGGATCTTTCCACTAAATGCCACCTGTCTACAACATCACAAGATTCCCTAAAACATACTCGATTTAGCTAGTTATTTTATTTTAGGTTTTCAATTTCTTCCTTTAACGTGTCAAGCCAGCTAGGCTGATTCTCTTCAACGCTTTTGACTGTTCCAGCTTTAGCCTCCTCCTTTCATTTTTTTTTTCCTTTTGCTCACACCAGCTTGTGTGTTGTATTCATATGCATATCTATTGATGATCAAATCCTTCATAATAGGATTTAACCTGATATCTTCACCTGATCCTGGCTCATCAACAGATTTTGCACAAGATTTTGTTGTTAGGATTTGTGCAACATGCCTCCCTCTCTTTTTATTTGATAATTCTGTCATATTCTTCAAATTTACTTATTTGCTGAAAAACTATTGAATCTTTCTCCTCGGCTCCCTCTGGTTTGTCAGGAAACATGAGCCTATTTCCCTCAGTTGCACATGAATTGGACGGGTGATTCGATTTGCAGATATCTTGCTTGGGGATAAGCCATTAATTTCCCAAAATAGAGCAATTTCACTTGTGTTTGAGTAACAGTCGCCATCAATTGTAATCATTGGCTTATGACGAAAAATCTGTATGAGGATAACGACCTCTCACTTTCGGCTCTCAATTTTCAATGATGAATATCAAATTGGTTATTTGGGCAGCGCTTATTTGGCACTAAGCGGACAAATGGTACATAAGTGGGTTTCTCGAGACGATTTGACTCATCGTCAAGTTTTATTTTCATGTGTAGCCTTCGGATTAGACCCAATTAATCGACATTTACCACGTGATTTCGGGGGTGTGATAGGGTGGTTTTGAGTCTACCTGCTTTCTCCCCAAAATACACCTAAAGATGCCACATAGATTTATGGAGAAACCACAGTTGAAATTTCGAGACTACTTAGATATTTTAACCTCCGTGCTATTCCAAACTCCAAAATCTCTCCCAACCATTGATCTCGGCGGATGGCGATGTACGTCCTTTCGAGCCAAATTTTCTTAACACCTCCGCCAAATTTAATCTCTTTTTCCATTTTTTGGCACTTCCCCAAATTTATCTGACTTCCAAATTGGTTTACCACCTTGTTAAACCCCAAAATCTCGATTTCATACCAAAAATTAAATGGTGATAACAAAGTCAGCCATGACTTGATGGCTGAGTAGGAAGCAATCTAGTATTTCTCTCAACATAACAGAAACGGAATACATTGTTGCATGTTCCGCCAGTTGTGAAGCCATATGACTACATAAGTTGTTGACAGGTTAGTTGATTTGGAGATGGAAGCAACCGTGATTCTATGTGATAACTAGAGCTGCATAAAGATGACAGAGAACCATGTGTTCCATGACAAGTCGAAGCACATAGAAATCTCGTATCATTACATTCATGATATGGTGCAGAGGGGAGCCATAAAGATCCAATATGTTGGAAAAGATGAGTAGGTTGCAGATGTGTTGACCAAGCCCCAGTGTCGTGTAAAGTTTGAGCACTTTAGAGACAAGCTTGGTATAGTTCGAAAGGACCTCCCTCAAAAGGGGGAATGATGTTGATGATACTATGGTATCCTGACCAATAGAGAGTATATCAGTTAGGATTTTATATCCTAGGGGACTGATCATCCCTGGACATATTCTAAAGGTCTGGTAAGGACGGTCTGTCATAGTACCTATGCATGTATATGCTACCTATGGTTAGTAGTGGTAGCTATGTTAGGATTTTTATAATTCTATGGAATCTTATGATTCCTGGGAAGATCTCAAAGGTCCGGTAAGGACGGTATGTCAGAGTACCACGTGGTAGCTCCTTTAGGATTTTACATCCTAGGGAATCTTATGATTCCTGGGCAGCTCCTTAGGGACTGTTAGAGTACCACAAAATATTGTTGATACACATGCCTCATTTTGTTGCCCAGTGATGATGATGATGATGTTGCTCCAGCCTTCATGTTGTGATGTTGTTCTTGCTCCAGCCTTTGTGTTGTGATGATGATGCTTTTGTTGATGTTGTATCATCCTCCTGTTGTTATTGATGATGATGTTTTATTAGTGTTATACTAATTGATGTTGATGCAGATGACGATGATGCCATTCCAGCTCCTTATTGTGGATGATGATATTGATGATGAGAAAAACTTCTGATGATTTATAGATATGTCAGTCAGTGTTCTAGATTTTGTTGATGTTGTTGCCCTCTCTCTCTCTTGTTGATGTTGTAGAATACCCTTCTTGTTAAGGGGGAGTGTTAAAATATTGTAACTGCAAAGAGTATTCTATTTATTATTGAGTCATTATTAATTAGATCAATCCCCTTTTCTCGATTGATCATGTCGGGCTTTGTAAATGACCAAATCCCCTTTTGTGGATTGGTCAAAACCTAATTATATCATTCTAATTAAGAATTCGTCCCCCATGCCTAATTAAAGTGGTTTTAGCCACTAAGTGAAGAGGTCGGCCATGCCCAGTGAAGAGACACCTCCCTAATGCCTGCTAGCTAGTATAAATAAGAGAGGCTAGTGCCTCATTAACTCACTCATCTAGTGTGCAAGTTTGAAGGAAGTTGCAGTTGCCAGTTGCCGGAAGAAGGAAGAGAGAGGCACATTGCTTAGTGTTGGATATTCTCTAGTGTTTTGGTTTATTGTCTTGGAATTGTATTGGCTATCTATATTAAGGAAGTTTTTGTTGGGTTTTTTCCCCCATAAGGATTTCCCAGGATAAATGTTGTGTATCTTGTGATTTTGTTTCTCTCAGTGATCTTGCATATGCTATTATTGTCTAGTAAATTGAAAAGAAACTTAGTAGTTGCTCTAAAATTAACACGACCAAGTCTATAAGCTCCTATTTTTGGATTTGGTTTCGATGGATAAGACCTCCCATGGATTTCTCGAGGTTTAGCCTCAAGAAGGATTCCATTATGAGCTCAAGAATCTTATCCTAATACCTATATGGACTTATCCCTAAATCCCTATAAAATCCAAGCCATTTCCCATGGAGGAGGAGGAGGAAAGAGCTAGCAAGGTTACTCTGGTGATTTGGTTGCAAGACTTGGGCAAGGAGCTTGGAAGGAGGCCATCTCTTAGTCTACATCTATAATTTGTAATATTGCTTCTTTGATTAATAGAAAACATAATGAATGTTTCCCTCTATCCAATTGTTCATGTAAGTTTATGTATTCATTGGTAGAGAATTAGTATGATTATGTGTTATGATATACTATTGGATTTGTTGTTAATACATGCATGTTTGCTTTGATCCTTGGTCATTTTAATGTATGAATCAGATCTAGGAACATCCTTAGTTTATGTCTCTATTCATGTCTTAGGAACTAGTAGAACCTAAGCAAGCTCACCTCCTGCAAGGTGCAAAATCCCTACAACACTCAACCATATCCTTTATTTTCTCATGGTGGTTGTGCCTCTCAATCCTATATATTGAAGGTATTTCCAAGGTGAAAGGGGAAGTAGCTAGTCAGATTATCATCATTTTGATCTTGATACATTCGTGCAAGGGTTGGACAAGGAGAGTTTGGAGAGGCTGTTGCAACATCAATCGTGGTTTGTAAGTATCTTCTTTATTGGTTCTCATTCAATATATACTTCGCCTATTTCCTTCAAGCTTGTGAATTTTCTCATTTGCTTGTCTATTTTCGTTCTAATATTTGTAGATAGATTTGTCTTCCCTAATCAAGTAGAGTAGGAGATAGTTGTTTTCCTTTGCTATCCATTCTAGATCTTGATTTGCGCCAAGGATTTTGAAGATCGATCTCATGGATAGGAAGCAACGAGGAATTTAAAAAAAAAGGTACATCATATCCTTTCTCTCCTTCTTGTTCTAATTGGTTAAGATAAGTTTAAAGGGATGTTACTATCCACTTGTACTTTAGATGCAAACCTCACGTATTGTGCAAACTAGAAATGCTCAGCCATGAGCTTATTCATCTATGCTACCCTACTCTAACTTCTGAATATAATGTTTTAGGTATATATGAATTTCCAGAAAAATAATTCAAGCAACAAATTGCTTGACCTGTCTTCATATACACAACAAAAGACATGAAAAGAGAAAAAAATATGCAACAAGAAAACTGCAACCATCTCATGTTTATTGCTGCAAACCATCATGCCAAAATTTGTAATATGTGGTGTTACTGAAAATAGTGACTCCATCCATATACCAATTGGATCATAAAATTGATGTATGATCTTACCTGGTTTTTTAAAATCAAAAGGTTGCTTTTCCTCATAACTGATCTCA
The DNA here is from genome assembly GCA_009831015.1 of Picea engelmannii. Classification (NCBI taxonomy): domain Eukaryota; kingdom Viridiplantae; phylum Streptophyta; class Pinopsida; order Pinales; family Pinaceae; genus Picea; species Picea engelmannii. The sequence continues at coordinate 380,358 of ML801194.1, forward strand.
TGAGATGGTTGACCATGAATGTCATTTCCAAGTTCTATAAACTCATATATTGAATGCTCAATAGCTGACCCAGAAGCAAGCATCAATTGTTGTTGAAACTTTTCTCTATCAGTTTCATGATGCTCATGATCAGATCTAGGACCGCTGCCATATGCTATATGTTCTTTATCATCTAATATCTCAAAAGACATGGCCTGATTTTTATGCAAATTAGAAAAAATAGATACATTTGATATGATGTCAAACGTATCTACAAACTTCCTATCAAAATGAAGGTCATCTAACACCTTTGAATCTTTCACAGAAGTATCCTCTACAACCATAGACTTTTCAGAACAATCATACTTTTCATGTCCATTAATTTGACGAAACAAACTATATTCATGACAACATTCTGGAAAAAGGACAACAGTTGAAAATTCATCTTTACAGAACAAATGGAAAGTATCATGAAAACCTTTCAAAGAGTTGATACTGGCGACTGGAAAAGATCTGCACCAATCAAGGGCTGCTCCCTTCAAAGAGTATCTAAAAAGATTGATCTTAACATCCTCGTGCACAATCTAATGTTCATGAATAAACTCATGGAAATCTAGCAAATGTTTAGCCGGTACCTCCCAATATTTTCCTTTAAATGTAGGAAGGGAACCTTCCCATTCACCTCTGCTAAGAATTGGGTTTGGAAAACCAACTATATCTGAAAAGTCACAAAAGGCCAACCTTTGAGCCAAAATGGCTTCCATATTTGAAATCCCAGTGGAGTCGCCTATTAATCTTTAGACAGTGGAGTTGCCATGGTGAAAGATCTACAGTCATGTATCTGCCCCATTCCTATTCACCATCAAGAAGTGGATCCGATCGTTGTCATTCTCCCAGGGAAGATTTCTTCGCTGCTTCGTCTCCAGCAACGATGCCAAAAGATGTTAGTGCTAGAAATTACCCCTAGACTGACATAGGGTCAATCCTAGCACATCTTCGATTATTGCAATTATTTTATGAATAAATGTATATTGGATTTGAGAAAAGGTTGGAGGTTGCAGCAGTAAATGAAGAAAGATAATACCAATTCCTGATTGTATATAAGTTTCGATCACACTCACTTAGTCAATGGTATCCAATTTAACAAAGCAGATAAAACCATAAGAATAAAGAAGTATGCTAGTGCCCAGTCTGTTCACTCACATAGGAAGATTCCTGATCCTAAATGTCATTCAGAAAAAAGAGAATAAGCTACTTAAAAACAAGTCTTGGAATGAGAAAGAAATCAGTGAATTCTTCACTACCTTATCAACATACAAGATAATTTCAATGCATTGCAAAGATAACATGTTTTACAAGTAAGAAAAGGAAGAAAGAGATTAGAGGAGAAAGTTTGCTTATCAAAAAGGTTGTAGCATTGAGTGCAAAATGAAAACAAAATTATGTTTTACAATCATGAAAAGAGTCTCAGTCATGCGTCCCTGGTCTCTATTCAACCCTCTCGGGTCCTCCCCCCTTCTCATTACAAATTGCTCCTTTAAATAGGCATATTACCCTGCCTATTTTGAATAAAATGTCTTTGGTAAAATCTAATAAAAATATTCAATCTAACAACAAAATCTAATAGAAACAAACGCAAAACTAAGTTGGTTGCAAAAGTCCCGAATAGCTAAGGTTGCTGATGGATTTTCCATTTGTCTGTTGATTTTCTGGCTTGAGAATCTCAATTGTATCTTAAATGCCCAATTGTTGCCTAAAATCACTGATTGAATCCCCTATTGTGAATCTGGAGTTGACTGAAGTTGTTTCTTTAAAATTCGGTTAAGATTTAACAAAAAGATCGTTCTCTCAGTATGTTGGCTAGTAATATGGGACTGCTGCTAAATGTTGTGAAAAATACTCTGCCACCTTAGAACACTGAATATGTTTTGGTTGACTGCTGATATTATGCCTTCAAATATGTCAACCATGTTCTTGAAGTATTGGAAATGAATCTTTGACCAATTATTAATCCGTTGCCTGAGAACGTGGAATGTGAACTTGGAAATGTAGATCTGATGTAGATTTCCTATGCTGCCAGATGCCCTGTCTCCAACTCAACAAGATCTCTCGATGCCTGAAAATATGGAAACAATGTTTGACCTATAACTCTGTCTCCTTGCTGGCAGCTTGGAAAAACTTAAAGAGAGCATGAAACAGATATCCAAAGATTAACAATTTAAAATTGTAAGCAACCAAATCATCCAGAAATCATAAAATTTCAATCAGCATCGATACAGTGAAGAATATGAATGCCCAGGTGGATATGTAAAGTCAACTCTACGTAGTGCAGCTTCACCATAGTCAGCTTCTCTTGGGACATAAGCCCTATCAATCTCGCATCTTTTATGAACCTTTCATATTCGTTGTGCCTGAAAGGCTTTACAGTAATTTGCTTGCTCAAAGATAGACTTGTATAACCAACCCTTTAATACTCAATTTTAAATTGGAAAACACCATAAACGTTGGGAAATTGGAAAGAAACGAAATATAATCCTTTATTTTCATGTGACAATGTCTTCAGAACATAAGGACTCATCAAATAAAACTGCACTTGTACGTCATCTGCAATGTAAGGCTTCCAATCCTTTCCAGACCATTCATAAATTTCAACAGAGTATTCCAGGTGATCAGTGATTCGATACATAACAGGTTCAAACGTCTCCCCAACTTTATGATGCTGAACATTTACAGCCTTAAGATGATCGCTTTCATGGAAAACCCACTTTCTTAATTCAGACACAAACTGCTTATTGTGAAAAACTCAACAGGTGAAATGCATTTGAAAAGATTAACCTCTGATACTTGGCTTTCATGTACTGCTTAGCGTTGACACTTGGTCACATGTTCGAGAGCACCAGATGCTTCGCATTTTCAGGCTTCCATCAATGCTTCTCTGAGTACTCACTTGCATTTGATCACTCCGAATATTATCGGCCTGGTTTTCTCTTATGATGCCTTGAGTTAACACTGCTCGAACAGAACACTTGGATACTCAAGAAAACGAGCATTTGAAAGTATACCTATTAGTTCCTTTTCCCCATCAGAAAAATTGCCCCAACATATGACTAACACTTGGATATCCAGAACAAAGTTATGTCATGTTGGTGGCAGTTGTTTGGCTTTGTTGACACATGGATCTTTTCATTGACAACTGGTAAAATTGACATCCCTCAAAATGGATAATAAAGCGTTGTGCACATAGATCCATGTCTCATCTTTCATGTGGCTTGGCGCTTAGCACTAGGCTTTGGCTTGACTTGTGTGGCATGTATTTACTAATTTGTGTCTTGTATGACTATAGGTGTGTGGTTTCGATGACTGGAGATTATCCTTCTGGAGCAACCAAATTTTGGTGAAATTTATAATAAAACCAACCCTGCGCAAAGGCCAATGAAACTCGAAAAACAATTTGGCAAACCTTTAATAAAAATTAGCCTTTAAAGGCCAAATTATCTCAATCAAGGAATCATAGCCATACGTCAAGGGTGTATGGAATAAGAACTTCCAACCTTCTTGTACCTCCTCTAATGAGGCAAGTTAAAAGTTCAACACTATTTCTAGCATATGCAATACCGATGCTCAGGAACAACACTTCTCGGTGCTACGGGAATAACCCCATTCTTGCAACAAGGAGAAAAATTGAAAAATTAGTATCTGGATACTAACATTGGCCCCTTCTAGGGGATGATCCTCTCCCTGTGAGGCATCAAGAACGAGCAGACCAGTGTTCCTTTATCATTTCTTCTCATTTGTGTGATTCTGACCCTGCAAATCTTCCGCTCTACAGACATCTACAACTTTTGTGTTGTGCCTATTCCATTGGGTTATGGGGTCAGCCAATATCACTCAAATCTGCCCAAACTTTTGCAACTCTGCTCCTCATTTGAAGTCAAACTTTCCCTGCCAATAGTGCCTTATATGCATTGGGCATGGAGTCTTTATTTCAAAACTGAAACCAAATAGTAGATGCAAACCTCACGTATTTTGCAAACTAGAAATGCTCAGCCATAAGCTTATTCATCTATGCTGCCCTACTCTAACTTCTGAATATAATGTTTCAGGTATATATGAATTTCCAGAAAAATAATTCAAGCAACAAATTGCTTGACCTGTCTTCATATACACAACAAAAGACATGAAAAGAGAACAAAATATGCAATAAGAAAAACACAACCATCTCATGTTTATTGCTGCAAACCATCATGCCAAACTTCGTAATATGTGGCGTTACTGAAAACAGTGACTCCATCCATATAGCAATTGGATCATAAAATTGATGTATGATCTTACCAGGTTTTTTAAAATCAAAAGGTTGCTTTTCCTCATAACTGATCTCATGAGATGGTTGATCATGAATGTCATTTCCAAGTTCTATAAACTCATATATTGAATGCTCAACAACTGACCCAGCAACAAGCATCAATTGTTGTTGGAACTTTTCTCTATCAATTTCATGATGCTCATGATCAGATCCAGGACCGCTTCCATATGCTATATGTTCTTTATCATCTGAGATCTCGAAAGACATGGCCTAATTTTTATGCAAATTAGAAAAAATAGATACATTTGATATGATGTCAAACGTATCTACAAACTTCCTATCAAAATGAAGGTCATCTAACACCTTTGAATCTTTCAGAAACGTATCCTCTACAACCATAGACTTTTCAACACAATCATACTTTTCATGTCCATTAATTTGACGAAACAAACTATATTCATGACATCATTCTGGAAAAAGGACGTCAACTGAAAACTCATCTTTACAGAACAAATTGAAAGTATCATGAAAACCTTTCAAAGATTTGATACTAGTGGTTGGAAGAGATCTGCACCAGTCAAGGGTTGCTCCCTTCAAAGAGTATCTAAAAATATTGATTTTAACATCCTCGTGCACAATCTGACGTTCATGAATAAACTCATGGAAATCTAGCAGATGTTTAGCCGGTACCTCCCAATCTTCTCCTTTAAATGTAGGAAGGGAACCTTCCCATTCACTTCTGCTAAGAATTGGGTTTGGAAAACCAACTATATTTGAAAAGTCACAGAAGGCCAACCTTTGAGCCAAAATGGATTCCATATTTGAAATCCCAGTGGAGTCACCTATTAATCTTTAGACAGTGGAGTCGCCATGGTGAAAGATCTACAGTCATGTATCTGCCCCATTCCTGTTCACCATCAAGAAGCGGATCCGATCGTTTTCATTCTCCCGGGGAATATTTTTTCGCTACTTCATCCCCAGCAACGACGCCAAAAGATGTTAGTGCTAGAAGTTTCCCCTAGACTTCCATAGGGTCAAGCCTAGCACATCTTCGATTACTGCAATGATTTTATGAATAAATGTATATTGGATTTGAAAAAGGGTTGGAGGTTGCAACAGTAAATGAAGAAAGATAATACCAATTCTTGATTGTAAATAAGTTCTGATCACACTCACTTAGTCAATGGTATCCAATTTAACAAAGCAGATAAAACCATAAGAATAAAGAAGTATGCAAGTGCCCAGTCTGTTCACTCACATAGGAAGATTCCTGATCCTAAATGTCATTCAGAAAAAGAGAATAATATACTTAAAAACAAGTCTTGGAATGAGAAAGAAATCAGTGAATTCTTCACTGCCTTATCAACATACAAGATAATTTCAATGCATTGCAAAGATAACATGTTTTACAAGTAAGAAAAGGAAGAAAGAGATTATAGGAGAAAGTCTGCTTATCAAAAAGGTTGTAGCAATGAGTGCAAAATGAAAAAAGGTTTATGTTTTACAATCATGAAAAGAGTCTCAGTCCTACATCCTTGGTATTTATTCAACCCTCTCAGGTCCTCCCCCCTTCTCATTACAAATTTCTCCTTTAAATAGGCATATTACCCTGCCTATTTTGAATAAAATGTCTTTGGTAAAATCTAATAAGAATATTCAATCTAACAACAAAATCTAATAGAAACAAACACAAAACTAAGTTGGTTGCAAAAGTCCCGAATAGATGAGGTTGTTGATGGATTTGCCATTTGTCTGCTGATTTTCTGGCTTGAGAATATCAACTGTAGCTTAAATGCCCAATTGTTTCCTAAAATCACTGATTGAATCCCCTGTTGTGAATCTGGAGTTGACTGAAGTTCTTTCTTTAAAATTTGGATAAGATTTAATAAAAAGATCGTTCTCTCAGTATGTTGGCTAGTAATATGGGACTGCTGCTAAATGTTGTGCAAAATACTCTGCCACCTCATCTGCCACCTTAGAACACTAAATCTATTTTGGTTGACTGCTGATATTATGCCTTCAAATCTGTCAACCATGTTCTCGAAGTATTGGAAATGAATCTTTGACCAACTATTAATCCTTTGCCTGAGAACGTGGAATGTGAACTTGGAAATGTAGATCTGATGTAGATTTCCTCTGCTGCCAGATGCCCTGTCTCAAACTCAACAAGATCTCTTGATGCCTGAAAATATGGAAAAAAATGTTTGACCTATAACTCTTTCTCCTTGCTGGCAACTTGGAAAAACTGAAAGAGAGCATGAAACAGATCTCCAAATATTAACAATTTAAAATTGTAAGCAACCAAATCATCTAGAAATCATAAAATTTCAATCAGCATCGACACAGTGAAGATGATCCAATCAGTGAAGAATATGAACGCCTAGGTGGATATGTAAAGTCAGCTCTACGCAGTGCAACTTCACCATAGTCAGCTTCTCTTGGCACATAAGCCCTATCAATCTCCCAGCTTTTATGAACCTTTGATTTTCATTGTGCCTGAAAGGATTTACAAGAATCTGCTTTCTCAGAGATAGACTTGTATAACCAACCCTTTGATACTCAATTTTAAATTGGAAAACACCATAAACATCAGGAAATTGGAAAGAAACTCTTTTATTGTCATGTGACAATGTCTTCAGAACATAAGGACTCATCATATAAAACTGCACTTGTACATCATCTGCAATGTAAGGCTTCCAATCCTTTCCAGTCCATTCATAAATTTCAACAGAGTATTCCAGGTGATCAGTGATTCGATACATAGCAGGTTCAAAAGTCTCCCCAACTTTATGATGCTGAACATTTATAGCCTTAAGATGACCGCTTTCATGGAAAACCCACTTGCTTAATTCAGACACAAACTGCTCATTGCAAAAAACTCAATAGGTGAAACGCATTTGAAAATATTAACCTCCAATACTTGGCTTTCAGGTACTGCTTAGCGTTGACACTTGGTCACAGGTTAAAGAGCACCAAATGCTTGGCATTTTTGGGCTTCCATCAACGCTTGTCTGAGTACTCGCTTGCACATTTGATCACTCTGAATATTATCGGCCTGGTTTTCTCTTATGATGCCTTGAGTTAACACTGCTCGAACATAACACTTGGATACTCAAGAAAACGAGCATTCGAAAGTATACCTATTAGTTCCTTTTCCCCATCAGAAAAATCGCCCCAACATATGACCAACACTTGGATATCCAGAACAAAGTTATGTCATGTTGGTGGCAAGTGTTTGACTTTGTTGACACATGGATCTTTTCATTGACAACTGGTAAAATCGACATCCCTCAAAATGGATAATAAAGCATTGTGCACATAGATCCATGGCTTATCTTTCATGTGGCTTGGCACTTAGCACTAGGCTTTGGCTTGACTTATGTGGCATGTATTTACTAATTCGTGTCTTGTATGACTACAGGTGTGTAGTTTCGAGCACTGGAGATTGTCCTTCTGGAACAACCAAATTTTCGTGAAATTTATAATAAAACCAACCCTGCGCAAAGGCCAATGAAACTCGAAAAACAATTTGGCAAACCTTTAATAAAAATTAACCTTTAAAGGCCAAATTATCTCAATCAAGGAATCATAGCCATATGTCAAGGGTGTATGGAATAAGAACTTCCAACCTTCCTGTACCTTCTCTAATGAGGCGAGTTAAAATTTCAGCACTATTTCTAGCATATGCAATACCGGTTCTCAGGAACAACACTTCTCGGTGCTACGGGAATAACCCCATTCCTGCAACAAGGAGAAAAATTGAAAAATTAGTATCTGGATACTAACAGGATGTTATGATCATATTCAAATTGCACATTCAATGTGGGTGTCAAATTTGGTGCATGTTAAGAAGAAGTCAGGTGAAATCATACTTTGTATGTATTTTTTAAATTTAAACCACGCATATGACAAAGATAACTACCATGTTCCTATGATGGAACATATACTACAAATCGTCTTGGTGATATATTTGTATTTTCCACCATAGGTTGTGATATCATGTTATTAGATGTTATGAGGTTGGAATTACATAATTGAGTGAAATTCTCATAATTATTTCACAAGGAAATAATTATTTTGTCACAATTTCATAATTATGAAATAATAATTATTTCATAATTGAGATTAAACTCATAATTGAAAATAAAGTTCATAGTGAGTTGGAAAAAGCTCATAATTGAGCATGGAACTTGAGCAAAAATATCTTAATAGAGAAAAAGGTCATAATAGGTTGGAAAAAGCTCATAATTAAGCATGAAACTTGTGAATGCCTTGTAATTGGTTATTTCACATGACATCAAGCCTAACTATGGCTTGTAATTGCTTAGTTCGCATGCTATCAAGCTATCAAGCATGCCAAGTAATGCACAAGAGAGAGGAGTTAGTGTTCTTACCACTTTCTAGATGATTTGTAATGTGAATACCTTGTAAGAAGTGGCTGGAAATGAAATTTTTCCTTGCTGTCTTGTTATATCAAACATGCAAAACAGTATAATATGCAGAAAACCAACAAGATAATGACCCTTTGAGGCCTCCCACAAGTGTGAAAATACACTAGATCAATACATTTGTGGGTTCAGAGGACATGGAATCAAATTACAAGTGAAACTTATGCCCTAGATCATTCAAATATGTTGTAAAATAATTTCTAGCTGGATGGAAATTACTTTTACAGAATTGAGGTTCAATTCCCCCTAGGGTCAAAACCCAAAATTTGCTACAGCCAATAAAATTGATTGTTGGGTTGTAGTTTTACTCTATATTGACCATAAAATAAAGATAAAATATATAGATCTTGGATATCAAATGAATGTATAAGGGTTTATGAAGTAGATACTTAAAGTATGCACCCTTTTATTTGTCCACAAGGGTGTAGATTTGAAAATGTTATTGGCTGTAATAACACATATCTACACACTATTTCTCAAGAAAACCCTTGTAAAATATATTCAATGAAGCATAAAATTCAAGAGAATATGTATCTTGGGGTAGGGAAGTTTCCAAGTAACAAAACCCCAAGATATACTAGCTTATAAAAGATAAAAATGAAATGCAAAGCTTGGGTATGATTTTTTTGTATTTTTGTAATAAAAAATGATTCAAAATATTTGAAATTTAATTGGTTGAAGAAATTGAGAGATTTTGCCTTTACACTTTTACCTTAATATGTCTCTTAGTTTGAGAGATTGTGACCCTGCAAACTTAAGATTGGCCTGGATGAATTTCTAGTCTATTGGGTTTGGAGTCGAAAGACTATTGCCTCCAAAGCTAGAAATTAAACAAGATATGGGTTCATCCTTGGATTTGCTAGGAGAGCTCCTTGATGGATTGTCTCCAAGATAACCAATCAACTAAGGTCAAAGAAATAACAAACCACTTGGTTTAAGCTACTTCCGAAGAAGTTGGTCCAACAACTTGGGTGTATTACACTACGAGCCCACAAAGAAAAGAAGGAGACAAAAGTCTATATTCTTTCTTCCACGTGACTATGTGGACCCTCAATGGATCAATTGGTCACCTCCTGCAATTCTCCTAAGGAAGCCCCGTCAAAGCACAATTACAATAATCCCTCGACTAAGAAAGATAAACATTATAGTAAACAATCCACAGTGACATAAGAGAATTGAGTTTCAAAATATGTTATTATGATCTCACAAAGTTTCAACAACAACAAATGTGAGGAGGGGCTATCCTTATATAGTTACGACTAGTTTTTAACTTCCTCATAAAATAACAATTTACTTGCTTTGCTCATCCACAATTGGTTGGAGGCTAAACCATTGGAAAGTGGTTTTTATTACATCACTCCATGATCAAAATAGGACAAATTCCATTTTTAGAATGCTTGACCATTTGATTTTTTCACATTAGAGGTTCGCTCCATAAGAAAGGAGGTCATATGGTCTTTGAGGAGGTTAGATTTGGGTGAAAGAAGTTTAAAGTTCCAATTGGGGACAATTTCTCCTTGAAGAGTGAGCTTAAATGGTCATATTTTTTCCACATTATCCTCTCCTTCTTCCAATGGCTAGTTTGACTCTTTGAATCCATTATGAGAGGTTATGATTTGTCCCCAAAGAGGACGATTTGGTCATTTGGTGGACAAATTCATTAATTTTCTTTGAGGAAAGAACATCTTTGACTTGTCAAAAATTTCCCAAGAAAAGTAGACTCTCAACATCGCATTCCTTTGACCATTTGACTAGGGATATGTGCCCAAAATTGTTTTAGAAGGATTTGGATGTTTCTTCCTTAGGAGGAAATATCTCCTTCAATACTTTATCAATCAAAATTTTTCAATATGGGTTTTTCTCGTTAATTTTTTTTTATCATTTTGAACCCATGTTGTATTTTTGCCTCTAGGGATCTGTGAACTGCCTCAAAATACATGCAATAATGAAAAATTTGTGAGACTTCCATGTTGAGAAAAAAAATATTAATGCACCATGTCCAAGGGATGCCTACAGACTCAATAGAAAATAACCTTGTGGGAAGACATAAGTGTGCATGACATGGAACAAACTAGGCCCCACAAACTACAATCACCCCTACATAAGACTCGTGGTTCCACACAATCATGTGTTCCAATAGATCATGTTATAGCACAAGTTGTAGGTTGGGAAAAGCCTGAACCAACCATGGAACAAGTGCTACAACTTGTGAATCCTACACCCAATGTCACCTCAATGTATGTCCCGCACTTCAAGCTTGACTAGGTCACTCTAGGGAGGTGATCCCGGTGATCCTAGGGGGATTGAGATGGAGATGAATATGGATGGAAATGAATCCCCTATAGGTCGATTCTAAGTGGAGTGAAAGGCGGAAAGAGATGTCTTGCAAGTCAAGAAATTGTTTCCCCATAGGTATAACACTTCTTTGGATGATTGTACCTGCCCGATACACAAGAAATGACACTTTGCAATAGTATATTTTGGTTGGATCATAAATTTAAGCTTGATGTACCTAAATTGCAGCAATAGATAACAATATATATCAGAAAGAAAAAGGTACTATAATCTGCTCAATAAATTCTAAATATAAAGTAGAAAATGCAAGAGAAAAACTAGTAAATGACTAGCGAAACTCAAGATGAAAAACCAATACTCTTCGCATAAACGATAAGGTTGTTGTAAATGATTTTCTGGAGAAAATTATATCATCCTTATGGATGTAACATTCAATGTATTACATCAAGAAAATCAGCCACTGAAATCTCCTCAAACTTTGCCAAAACGTGCGCTAGGACAAGGAGAGTAAGTGTGCAAACTTTGAGCAAAAACCAATGGTTGATAAGAGAGTTACTAAAGCAAGTAAGTTAGGGTTTCTGCAGCCCTAATGGCTGAAGATGCAAATTTTGTAACAACATCAATAAGTATTCCCTAGATGGGTATGCCCTAGTGGTTGTGAGGTTCCCAAGGCACAAGGAAAACAATCCACTTTGCAAGAAGTAAAAATGACCGAAAATCATGTTTCCCAATGCAATATTTTATTTCTCCAATGCAACAAATTAATTATTAGTGCCTTTAATATTGGGTTAATGGAGTCACAAGGAGCTTATAGAAGCTACCTCCTTGGGGGTGTAAGCCCTTTTACTCTCCAAGGCAAGTTTCTCTAAGCTAGGGTTTAAGCTAAGAGAGTGTATGCCCTTATACTTCTCTTAGAAAACCCTTAATCAATGAGATAAAGAAAATAGAATGATGAAGGCTATGGTGGGGGTATATGCCCTTATACTTCCCACCTATATCCTAGCATAACAATACTTGAATTTAATAAAATGATAGAAAGAGAGTAAAAACCATACCAAGATCAAGAGAAATGCTAAGACAATTCACCACAAGAGCTAGAAAGAATCATCCAAAGCTAGCACTAGGCCTTCCTCCATCAACCATTCATAAAATAGCCATAAAACAAGTGAAAAATATCTAAAAGATCCAAGGGAGCCGAAAATTTCAAACCGAGTCTCTCACAAGAAGGAGAATTATGTTTAAAATGAGATCTTATGATCTTTATTTATACAAAATTTAGCTAACATAGCTTGTCCAAAAATTAAGGAGTAAAACACAACATTAGGGGCCAACGACTCTAATATTGCCCCCTTAACAAAATAATATTAAACAAATCACTTAAAATTCCATATTTTGCACAAATTAAACCCTAATTTAGGAGGACGTCACCCCTTTAGGGGACGTTTTGCCACTTTGAGGAAGTTGTTGGTGTTGGAGAAGCATGGATGGGCCTCCAAAGGCCATGTGTCAAGCAACTAGGCACTCATAAACGGTGAAGACCCTTCTCCTCCTCAAACGTCCATGTGTAAATGAGTGGCACCTCACCACCAATCCCTAACCCCCCTAGGTGATGTCATGTCTCTAGAAGTGACGTTTTACCTCTCCTAAGAAAAACATTTGGCATGTAGGGGCTAGGCTATGTTTTCCAAGTCACCTTTGAGGCATTCCAAGTTTGATATCTCTCATCTGGCATGCAAGCCCCTGGCATCTAACCTGTCAGCTTGTAGCCCCATGGAAGCCCAAGATAGGCTTGTTCTCCCAAAACTGTCCACTAGCTAGGTCCTGCAAAGACAAATGAACACGCCCTCCAAGGATCTCAAGTCATAACATCATGATAAGTTAATCCAATCAATAAATAATCCATTCAATCATGTGCATCAAAGATCACCAAATCAAACAATTAATAGCTCAAAGACACCATGTGACTTGTCAAGCTTAAGTGTGGGAGGGTTGACGAGGTGTCCTATTGAGTAGTTCTTGCCCTAGGTCAAGGACAACTTCCAAGAGATCCCTCTCTAATCCATGTAAAGTGTATGAGGTGAATGGGGTCAAGACTCAATGGGCATAGGGCTCATGACATACTAGGGGTCGTAATGTCTCATTCATGGGTGCCTTTGTAGAGGGTGTGTGGTACCTTCATCCGAAATGCACTTTTTCCAAGCTCATCATTTGGCTTTTATCTTTCTTTCTTTATATTTTCTTTCATAATAGCATAAGGAGAGATTGAAGGTCACTGCCCTGGCATGGTGACCAACTGGTGGAAATGTCACCCACACATACCTAATGGAAATGAGAAGTTTGGCTCGTGATGAGACCCCCTTTCTCTCATCCATGCAACTAAGAGCCATTGCCCTGGTTTGGTGACCATATGATGACAATGTCATACCACTAAATATCCATAGACGTGATAAGTCGTCTTGTCATGAGACCTCCTATCCTTCAACTAACCTTTCAAGCATTTCTTTATTATATTATGGGTCCCCTTTTATTCAAAGATAAGTGTTTCATTGCTTTCTTGGGTGATCCCTGGGTGAAGCATATGGAAGGATTATACAAGGGTTTTATCTTTTACCCAACACCAACCCCTTTGGGCCTTTAGCACCTTCTTCCCATAGAATGAGGGACAACCCCTTCTTGGGTCAATACACCCTAAAATCCCAAGAGATAAGAAAATGGAGGGGGATAATGATGGAAAATTGTAAGTATGGTCCAGAATGGTACGATGTCTCATCAAGAGAGTTCTCAGTAGAAAACCCATTCACAAGGAAAACCACTTACTATGGCATAATGTCAACCACCAAGGTGAAGCAAGGAAAAAGGCATAATTTCCAAGCACATATCATGAAATCTAGAGCAACATAATCAAATGTCTTAAATATTGAAATGATGCTTACCATAATACTAACTTGTACCTCATGGAGCAAGGCCCACTACCTTTCGGAAGCCAATTGGTGTGGTGGATGCCATCTGTAAACCTATGACCATTTGTGGTTGTGAGTGGGTTCCATCTATGCAAAGGGTACTATTGGTCATGTAGTCTCTTGACACTCCATATCTGCAACCTGAGGCCCTCAAGACATCATCTCCTTATTTATCCACAAAATGGGGATAACATCTGGCTCCTGCTTGGGGAGATGTGCTCTCCGTAGTGTGCATGAGAACCACAATATCTCCTGGTAGAACTGTTCCTGCAAGGAAACATCAAATTGTCAAGTGCAGGATGGCCTACCCATCCTCGTTATCATTTGATCATAATCAAAACCCACTCAACTAGAAAAATAAAATTTTGACATTTTTTCAAAAAAAAATCTAAACTAAGCATGAAATCAATATGCAAGTAGAGTAAAATGAAAATGAAATGCATCTAAACTATTATGCGCAATCAATATGCAAATGAAGGGAATCAAAATGACTTACCTACTTACCTAGGGCCTTGCGGCCCTGAAGATCACGTGCTGGATGATGTCCAGTGAAGTCATACAACCAACGCAACCATTTAATCATCTCATCAAAGTATCTCCTCATGTGCTTAATCATATAATACAACAAGGATAAGTCAAACACAAAATAATCATGAGTATAAACACACATATAATCGATCATGAAATCAAACTCATGAAGATGGGTGGGAGGGGGGGAATCTTGCTAGAGAGAGAAACCATCATCTCGATCATCCCACTTGAAAGTGTATCCACAAGACTGATCAATCCAACTCTGAAGGGGGATACTATACATAGATGACAACTCGTCTTCATCTTCACTTAGAAGATCACTGCTCTCTGAAGGTTGAGAAAGGACAAGTGATCTAAAGAAAACCCTATGATTTCCCAAACAAGAGGAAATGGGGTAAGGAACAACCTTAGAGAAAAACTCCTCCATTGGACTTATGAAACATCTCTTCTTTGTCTGCAAATCCCTGCCCAAATTCTCAACACGAAAGTATTTATGTTTGGTAGTATGGACCTCGGATTGCTTTGGGTGAGCCATGACCTAGTGTCTATCTAAGTATGGTGGTTGAAAATCATCCTGAAAACGTTGCGTCAGGTCGTCCTCGAATGTATGGAACAAATATTTAACCACATCATCGGGTTGGCACATATATGGACCATTTGGTTGTAAAAAGAAATCCTTTAAAGAGATGATTTATGTATCCTTTATCTGGGATGTGCCTTCAATGTCGTAGATATGATCTCTGTAAAAAAATGAAACAACCCAAACCCCATCTGCATCTCCCAATCTGTATGAAATCATCATTGTGATCGTCAACTGTATCCCGGGGTTGTTCCATGATTTCATTTGCATCATAGAAGTTGATTATTTCTTCACAAGATTGGATAACTTCGTCTTCTTCGAAAGGGATAGTAGAGTACAATGTCTTGTTCAGGCCTTCTGCAAGAGAAACTTCATCGAGATCCTTTTGGCAATTTTTTTTTATTTCCACAATCATGGAACAAAGCATCATCAAAGTTATCAAAAGGGTTATAACTCATCATGGTATCTTCTTGATGTGCAGGAGGAGCAAAGGTATGGATGTCCTCATAGAGTGGAAGACCATACACTTCATCTTCATCATATGTCTCATCTGGATCTTCTTCACCAAGATCTTATTCAAGCTTTTCTTCATATATGGTCTTATCATCGATTGGAAAACCTTCTCGCCAAAGAGTGTGTTTGATCCAGGTGGATATCAGTGGCCACCCACCTTTTCCAAATGGCTCAAAATAGTTTTCTGGCAATTTTGGTAATTTACTATTTTTAGCAATTTTTCAGGTTCTGAACTTCCGGAGCCATTTTGAGGCCCTAAACGCCATTTTTTGGAAAAATGGGGAGCAACATGGAAGTTTCTTCCATGTTTATCACACAAAAGTTGTAGTCCTTGGATATATCTTTCTAACGTTGTATCGAGCACCCCAAACAAAGATCGTATGAAAAAGTTACGCCCCCCGGAAGTTGACATATCAACTACCTCCATCGGGGCCCGCAAACCTTTTGGCTTTTCATCTTCTGGGTTTAGGGTTTTGGATTTTCCTTATGTTAAAAAGGCCCTTAGAGCCTCATTGTAATAATCATCTTCTTGCGAATGCAATTAGCCATCACATCTCTTCTCAGAGATAAGTTTCCACCATTTTAGTGAGTCTTTCACTCTGTATTTTTTACAGTCTCTGTACATTTTCGTTCATTAATAGAAATTGTATTACTGTATCTCTATGTGTATGGTTGCATCTCTGATACATTTATGCGATATTGTTGGATATCTGATATATCTTTGTATATTTCTTTATTATATCTCCCCTCTCATTTCGTGCCAAAAATAATCTGGATCAGTGGTATCAGAGCAGGCTTCTCTTGATCGTTTTCCAGTGCATGTCCCCAACGAGGTCTGAGTATAGCAAGTTGGGTCTCGAACTTGTCTCTCTTGAAGACAATTTCTCTCGCATGCCCAAGAAACCCTCCATGGCGGAAGAAAATAAAAACGACCGAGTAGACGATCCTATCAATTTGTTGCTTGAGCAAGCTCACACGCGACAGAGGGACGAAATGATGGAGAATTTTTCCCACATCCTTCAATGTCTACCGATAGCAGCGGGTGCATCTTCATCAAGTGGCCACTTTGGAGGCACCTTGCCTTTCAAGGTACAATTCAATTTTGATATTCCTGTATTTGAAGGACAAATAGATGCAGAAGCGCTAGACAAATGGTTAAATCTACTAGAAGGTTATTTCTTTGTTCACAATTTTTTCGACAGAGAAAAGATCACCTTCGCACTCCTTAAATCTCCCCCTCATGTCAAACATTGGTGGGAAACTTATTGGGAGCAAATTTTCGCAGAGGATTCTGGAATATATGGGGTCGAGCCCACTTGGGATTTTTTTTTGGATGCGGTAAAAGAATAGTATTACCATGTTGGCAACTATGAGGACCAGTACATGAGATGGACCACACTGCAGCAAGAGAGGGGCCAAGCAGTTTCGGAGTTCACCAATACCTTCCATACATTGCGCACCAAGCTGGGTATCAAAGACTCCGAACGACATTTGGTTCTGAAATACCGTGGGGATCTACACAGATACATCCAAACTGAAATGGATTTTCTGGACATCTCATCACTCGGTGATGCTTATCGATATGTTGTTAAAATCAAACAGAAATTTAAGCACCAGAATAAACGGGATTTTGGGTATGCAAATCCGCAACAACCAAAGTATGATAAATACGGACCTAACAAACAGTCTCTTGAAAACCAGTCCAAGCCATAGGAAAAGAATGGTCATGGGAAGACAAAGAAGGACACCAAAAAATGGTGTGATTTCCACAAAATCCCCTGGAACAACACCGATGAATGTTGCTTAAAACATTCATTGGTGTCTGAGATCAAAGACAAGGAGACAAACCCTGATTTAGAATCTGATTCTTAAAATACTGGTAAAAGACATATCATAGACGCAAACCCCACTGCTATTGTCGCGACTGCAATAATTCAACCAGAAGAACCAATAGATCCTGAAGAGGGGGAGCGCCTTTTTCATTCACAAATGTGGGTGAAGGGGACCTCACTGCATTTTATTGTTGATAGCGGAAGCCAAAATAAACTCATCTCAATAGAGGTCGTCAAACAGTTGGGGTTGTCGACAACACCACACCCGCAACCATACACCATCGGATGGCTTTGCCAAGGATGAGATCTTCGTGTTAGCCAGCAGTTTCGATTGGCATACGACATCCAGCCCTTCAGGGATGAGGTATTATGTGATGTTGCACCACTGGATGTCTTGATGTTCTCTTGGGTTAGCCATATATGTGGAAGCGCCATGCTATTTATGAGTCTCGACCCCGTAGTGTCATTGTTACTTTGGGGGGTCATCTCTACAGAATACCAGAGGTAATTATGACTATTGTCCCACCTAAAAAGTGTTGCAAGGTAGTATCTCATACTACAAAATTTAGTTTTTTCACAATATGTTCAAAAGGTGAACAGAAGGATACTGCAACCACTACAACCTCGGCCCAGGCACCTTCTATCCAACAGAAGTAGGTCGACAAGGTTGCAATAAAGTGCAAAGATTCATTCTGCACACAGTCATCTCATGTAGCCAGACTGTATAAAAATGTCCAACCCTTCCATCCATAGGTTTGTGACAACATTCAACAAACCAAGTAGCGCGACATCTCCAACAAGGCAAGCAGCTCACCAAGATTTAGATTCATCAATCACTTTCCCCTCTCCCCCGGGAACTCAATGCAATGGAGACAATTTCTTCCTAAGGAGGGAGGATTGATCCAGGTGGATATCGGTGGCCACCCACCTTTTCCAACTCGCTCAAAAAAGTTTTCTGGCAATTTTGGTTATTTACTATTTTTAGTAGTTTTTCGGGTCTTGAACTTCCGGAGTCGTTTTGAGGCCCTAAACGACATTTTTTGGGAAAACGAGGAGCAACATGGAATTTCTTTCAATGTTTCTCACACAAAAGTTGTATTCCTCAGATAGATATTTCTAACGGTGTATCACGTGCCCCAAACAGAGATCGTATGAAAAATTTACGCCCTCGGGAAGTTGACGTATCAACTACCTCCATCGGGGCCCGCAAACCTTTTGGCTTTTCATCTTCTAGGGTTAGGGTTTTGGATTTTACTTATGTTAAAAAGGCCCTTAGAGCCTCATTGTAATAATCATCTTCTTGCGAATGCGATTAGCCATCACATCTCTTCTCAGAGATAAGCTGCCACCTTTCTAGCGAATCTTTCACTCTGTATTTTTTACAGTCTCTGTACATTTTCGCTCATTAATAGAAATTGTATTACTGTATCTATGTGTGTATGGTTGCATCTTTGATACATTTATGCTATATTGTTGGATGTCCGATATATCTCTCTATATTTCTTTATTATATCTTCGCTCTCATTTCGTGCCAAAAATAATCTGGATCAATGTTTGAGCCCTTGGAAAGCATCTTGCAAACTTTGAGTAGTTGGTTGATATTGCCTGAGAAATTATTCAATGAGATTTGTATAAGAAGGGATACTCTTTGGATCACATGAGTGTGCAAACCAATCCTTTTGACTTGATCCCAATGAAGACACAAAAATTTTCATTGGCACATCTTCATGTAGCACATTTAAGCTCGATGCATACTTCATATAATTCATGACATGGATGACTGCTAGGGCTACATCACCGTCAAGTTTGGGGCAACTTGCTCTCCATTCTATTGGACAATGATTTGGATAGGTAGGGACATTCTGAACATCCAAAGAAGGATACACATTATGGAATGCCCATGGTAAGTCCTGTGAGGCCATGGTTCCATCACTTAGGGTAATACCTCAATGGAGTCGCTAAACGAGCTCAAGGATTATCAAGGGATGAAAGAGGAAAAAGGGAAAAGTGGGTTCTGGGAAGGTGGAGTTGCCAGATGAGATTCAAGCTGAGCTCATCAAGAAAAGGGAAAACGTAACGTCCCTTGGGTGGAGTCGTCGGGCAAGCTAAGGAGAGGCTTTGGGATAGCTTACCAAAGTATTATTAGGTAGGAAGAAGATTCAAAATCTTCCCCGGAAACGAAGCCAAAATGTTATAGTGCAAGTTGCAGGTTGGGAAAATCCCAACCCAACCACGGAACAAGTGCTACAACTTGGGAATCCTACACCCAATTTCACCTCGATGTAGGTCTCGCACTTTAAGGGTGACTAGGTCACTCTAGGGAGGCGATCCCGATGACCCTAGGCGGATTGAGATGGGGATGAATATGGATGTAAATGAATCCCCTATAGCTCAAGTCTAAGTGGAGTGAAAGGTGGAAAGAGATGCCTTGCAAATCAAGAAATTGTTGCCCCACAGGTATAACACTTCTCTAGATGGTTGTACCTGCCCAAGACACAAGAAAATACACTTTGCAATAGTATATGTTAGTTGGATCAACAAGTGAATCTTGTTGTCCCTAATTTGAAGCAATATATAACAATATATATCAGCAAGAAAAAGGTACTATAAGCTGCTCAATAAATTCTAAATATCAAGTAGAAAATGCAAGAGAAAAACTAGTAAATGGCTAGCTAAACTCAAAATGAAAAACCAATGCTCTTAGCATAAAAGATAAGGCTATTGTAAACACTTTTCTGAAACAAATTATATCAACCTTATGATTGTAACATTCAATGTATTATAGAAAGAAAATCAGCCACTGAAATCTCCTCAGACTTTGCCAAAAAGTGCGCTAGGACAAGGAGAGTAAGTGTGCAAACTTTGAGCAAACACCAATGGTTGGTAAGAAAGTTATTAAAGAAAGTAAGTTAGGTTTTCTGCAGCCCTAATGGATGAAGATACAATTTTTTAATAGAATCGATAAATATCCCCTAGATGGGGATGCCCTAGTGGTTGTGAGGTGCCCAAGGCACAAGTAAAACAATCCACTTTGCAAGAAGTAAAAATGACTGAAAATCACGTTTCCCAATGCAATATTTTATTTCTCCAATGCAACAAATCAATGACTAGTGTCTTTACTATTGGGTTAATGGAGTCACAAGGAGCTTAGAGAAGCTACATCCATGGGGGTGTAAGCCCTTTTACTCCCCAAGGAAAGTTTCTCTAAACTAGG
The DNA here is from genome assembly GCA_009831015.1 of Picea engelmannii. Classification (NCBI taxonomy): domain Eukaryota; kingdom Viridiplantae; phylum Streptophyta; class Pinopsida; order Pinales; family Pinaceae; genus Picea; species Picea engelmannii. The sequence goes on from ML801194.1 coordinate 401,013, forward strand.
GTTTAAGCTAAGAGGGTGTATGCCCTTATTGTTGGACGCAACTACCACACTTAGAGGGGGGGTGAATGAGTGTGGGGATCTTTTTCCCAAAACTTCCCTCTTACACAAAACTCATTAGTTAGCATTCGAAATTTACTCATTACTCATTGTTGTCATTAATAATTAGTTATATGTGAATACATATCAGCAACATATATCAGCAATATATCATCAACAAATCATTTCCACAAGGAACACAAGATGTATGTACAATTTTTCTTTTTATTATGGACTTCAATCCGAGGGTTTTTCAGCAACAAACGAATAGAGTACAACTCTACAAGAGCACCAGCTCTATATACAAGACTCATCTTACATTCTCAGCACCAACTGAGATGAGACAACAATCCTCAACAGATATCAATCTGTACCATAAACAAGAGCATCAACCATGCAACAACCTGTGCCAAACAACCTGTAATCAACCTGTACCATAAACAAGTGCATCCAACCATGTACCAAGTATATACCAATCATGTATAAACTACTCATCAACAATGACTCATCAATATGTACCAACATCATCAACTATACACCTCATGTATGTGCCAACTCATCAACTGCTTGTATCAACCATGACTAGTTTTGGATTAGTCAACAACCCTAACTTGAAATAATCATAACTTTGTACCTATAATGAATAAAGATATGAAACTGATACACAATGTTCTTCAGTATTTTTTATACAATTCCTCTAGGTGGCACAACTTGGAACCTCTCATAAAATGAGTTATAGAAAAAATGGCATACCTTGCTGAATTCTGGCTTATTCTAGAGAGAGACCTTGTAGAGTGTGCCCCACACGGAATATGTGTTGAATCAATCTGAAACTATTACAGAGAATAATGTAGACTGTAATCTAACTAGAACAATTGGTCTCATTGAATTTGGATATGTTATGAATAAGTTATGAAGTTTTTACCTAAAATACCTGTTTTAGACTAGTTTCAGGACTAGCCACAAAACCTATTTTCCATGAAGTGTATCTCCTAAAATACAACAACCCACAAGATGATTTTTTTACCACATATACTTGGATATGTTTCCTCAATGGCATATAAATCCCATGTTCTGATTCAGTATAGAAAACAATTTATTGCGAAAATGGTGAGATGACCTGTAAATAACATACCTTAGAAAGCATCATGACAAGAATTTATCCTCCCTTCAATTCTGGCCCTCTTTTCTTCACCTTCCTTCTGAAATTCAGCTTATATATACTTGGTTACCTTAGTCACCTATAGATATTCAATATGCTCAAGTGTTCCACACCAAAAATGCTCAAGAATCTCTCACAAGAAGCTCTCCATTAATACTCCAAAAGATATTCTCACAAGAAGCTCTCCATTGATCCACAAAAGGGATTATATACAAGAGACCATTGCTATCTTATTTATACTTTCATCCTCTAGGTCGCTTAACCCATTTTTAGGTCACTTAACCCATTTCTAGTTCAATTAACCTATTTTCCTTATTTTAGGGTTAGCCACTTTCCATAAATAGAAAGTTATCCAATACTTTATCATTTAAATATACCTTCTTGATTTTGTCACATTACTTTATCATTTATTGATTTTGTCACTTCTCTTGATCATTTAAATAATCCACCTTGAATTTGTCACTTTAATTTATCATTTAAATAATATTAACTCATTTCTAGGTCACTTAACCTATTTTCCTTATTTTTAGGGCTAACCACTTTCCATAAATATTCCTTCTTGATTTTGTCACCTTACTTTATCATTTC
>ML801194.1:428061-452623 GCA_009831015.1 Picea engelmannii
TTTTTCCAACAATGAATCATATACCAATGAAACCACATCGATCCATCTTCATCATGTATCAATGACAACTCATTGATCCATCTTCATCATATCAATGACAACTCATTGATCCATCTTCATCTATGCATTCTCATCAAGGACAACATCAATCATCAATCAATCAATCCTTTGGCATCAATCAATCACTTGACCTCAATCAATGACATCAATCAATCAAACCATTGGCATCAATGACAACATGATCCAACACTTATACTTCTCTTAGCAAACCCTTAATCAATGAGATGAAGCAAACAAAATGATGAAGGATATGGTGGGGGTGTATGCCCTTATACTTCCCACCTAGCTCCTAGAATAACAATACTTGACTTGAATAAAATGATAGCAAGAAAGTAAAAACCATACCAAGATCAAGAGAAATGCTAAGACAATTCACCACAAGAGCTAGAAAGCATCATCCAAAGCTAGTGCTAGGCCTTCCTCCATCAACCATTCATAAAATAACCATAAAACAAGTGCACAAGAGCTAAAAGAACCAAGGGGGCCAAAAATTTTAGACCAAGTCTCTCACAAGAGGGAGAGTTATGTTTAAAATGAGATCTTATGATCTCTATTTATACAAAATTTAGCTAACATAGTTTGTCCACAAATTAAGGAGTAAAACACAAGATTAGGGGTCAAAAACCCTAATATTTCCCCCTTAACAAAATAATATTAAACAATTCACTTAAAATTTCATCTTTTGCACAAATTAAACTCTAATTTAGGAGGACGTCACCCCTTTAGGGAAGTCGTTGGTGTTGGAGAAGCGTGGATGGGCCTCCAAAGGCCATGTGTCAAGCATCTAGGAACTCATACATGGTGAAGACCCTTCTCCTCCTCAAACGTCCATCTATGAATGAGTGGCACCTCACCACCAAGCCCTAATCCCCCTGGGTGACATCATGTCTCTAGAAGTGACATTTTGCCTCTCCTAGGAAAAACGTTTGGCATGTGGGGGATAGGATATGTTGTCCAAGTCATAATTGAGGCATTCCAAGTTTGATTTCTCTCATCCGGCATGCGGGCCCCTAACATCTGACCCATGGGCTTGCAGTCCCATGGAAGCCCAAGCTAGGCTTTCTCTCCCAAAAGTTTCCACCAGCTAGGTCCTGCAAAGACAAATGAACACGCCCTCCAAGGATATCAAGTCATAACATCATGATAAGTTAATCCAATCAATAAATAATTCATCCAAGCATGTGCATCAAATATCACCATATCAAACAATTAACATCTCAAAGACACTATGTGACTTGTCAAGATTAAGTATGGGAGGGTTGATGAGGTGTCCTATTGGGTAGGTCTTGCCCTAGGTCAAGGAGAGCTTCCAAGAGGTCCCTCTCTAACCCATGTAAAGTATAAGAGGTGGATGGGGTCAAGACTCAATGGGGATAGGGCTCATGACATACTAGGAGTCGTAATGTCTCATTCATGGGTGATTTTGTAGAGGGTGTGTGGTACCTTCGTCCGCAATGCACTTTTTCCAAGCCCATCATTTTCCTTTTATCTTTCTTTCTTTATATTTTCTTTCATAATAGCATAAGGAGAGATTGAAGGTCACTAGCCAGGCATGGTGACCTGGTGGTGGCAATGTCACCCACAAATACCTAATGGAAATGAGAAGGTTGTCTCATGATGAGACCCCCTTTCTCTCAGCCATGCAACAGAGAGTCATTGCCCTAGTTTGGTGACCAAATGATGACAATGTCATACCACTAGATATCCATGGATGTGATAGGTCAGCTCGTGATGAGACCTCGTGTCCTTCAATTAACCTTTCAAGCATTTCTTTATTATATTGTGGGTCCCTTTTTATTAAAAGATAAATGTTTCATTGATTTCTTGGGTGATCCCTAGGCGAAGCATATGGAAGGATTATAAAATGATTTTATCTTTTACCCAACACCAACCCCTCTAGGCCTTTAGCCCCTTCTTCCCATAGAATGAGGGACAACCCCTTCTTAGGTCAATACACCCTGAAATACCAAGAGATAAGGAAATGGAGGGGGATAATGATGGAAAATGGTAAGTATGGTCAGGAATGGTACAATGGCTCATCAAGGAAGTTCCCAGTAGAAAACCCATTCCCAAGGAAAACCGCTTACTAGGGAATAATGTCAACCACCAAGGTGAAGCAGGGAAAAAGGAATAATGTCCAAGCACATATCATGAAATCTAGAGCAACATAATCAAATGGCTTAAATATTGAAATGATGCTCACCATAATACTGACTTGTACCTCATGGAGCAAGGCCCACTTCCTTCCGGAAGCCAACTAGTGTGGTGGATGCCATCTGTAAACTTGTGAACATCTGTGGTGGTGAGTGGGTTTTCCATCTATGCAAAGGGTATTGTTGGTCATGTAGTCTCTCAGCACTCAATATCTGTAACCTGAGGGCCTTGAGACATCATCTCCTTAGTTATCCACAAAATGGGGATAACAGATCCATGCCAAGACCTCTAATTCTATCTCGGATGAGAGACATTGAGACCGGGACTAAGGGGAGTGACCATGATCGGACCAAGTCTGGGAATTCACTACAAATCATCCACTATGGTTTACATGGATTTAACTTGCATTCTTGGTCTTACAATGGTGTATCCAAATGAAAACTCTAGGCTACCTCCTAGAGAGGTAACGGTGACCAAGATTCAGACTCTATAGAGGAGCACTTCCTAAGCAACATACAAGCATAAGCATCTCATACTTGGTTATATATTGATCATTAGTTACCTTTGAGGCCCCACTCACTCACACTTAATTAAAGACTGATGTTCGAACCAAAAATCTTATGGAGTATCCAAGGTATTATGCTTAAGGAATTATCTTATCTATAAATAAGATATCCATGTCCAAGGGATTATGCATAAGGAATTATTCTGATCATTTTGAACCCATGTTGTATTTTTTCCTTCGGGGACCACTGTCTCGGGATCCGTGAACTGCCTCAAAAGAGATGCAATGATGAAAACTTTGTGAGACTGCCATGTTGAGAACAAAAATATTAATGCACCATGTCCAATGGATGCCTACAGACTCAATAGAAAATAACCTTGTGGGAAGACATAGGTGTGCATGGCATGGATCAGACTAGGCCCCACAAATTGCAATCACCCCTACATAAGACCCTTGGCTCCACACAATCATGTTTTCCAATAGATCCATGCCAAGGCCTCTTATCCTATCCAGGATGAGAGACATTGAGACTGAGACTAAGGGGACTAATCATGATCGGACCAAGTCTAGAAATCCACTACAAAAATCATCCACTGTGGTTTACATGGCTTGAACTTCAATTCTTGGGCTTACAATGGTGTAGACAAATGAAAACTATAGGGTACCTCCTACAGAGGTAACGATTCCCAAGATTTAGAATCTATAGAGGATCACTTCCTAAGCAACAAACAAGCATAAGCATCTCAAACTTGGTTATATCTTGATCATTGGTTACCTTTGAGGCCTCACTCACTCACACTTAATTAAAGAATGATGTTTGAACAATGAAGATTATGGAGCATCCAAGGTATTATGCATAAGGACTTATCTTATCTATAAAGCGGGTATCTGTGTCCAAGGATTATGCATAAGGAATTATTCTGATCATTTTGAATCCATGTTGTATTTTTTCCTCTGGGTACCATTGCCTCGGGATCCGTGAACTTCCTCAAAAGACATGCAACGATGAAAACTTTGTGAGACTGCCATGTTGAGAAAAAAAATATTAATGCACCATGTCCAAAGGATGCCTATAGACTCAATAGAAAATAACCTTGTGGGAAGACATAGGTGTGCATGATATGTATCACACTAGGCCCCACAAACTGCAATCACCCCTACATAAGACTCATGGCTCCACACAATCATGTGTTCCAATAGATCCATGCTAAGGCCTCTAATCCTATCCAGGATGAGAGACATCGAGACTAGGACTAAGGGAATTGATCATGATCGGACCAAGTCTGTGAATCCACTACAAAAATCATCCACTATGGTTTACATGGATTTAACTTGCATTATTGGGCTTACGATGGTGTAGCCAAATGAAAACTCTAGGGTACCTCCTAGAAAGGTAACAATTCCCAAGATTCAGAGTCTATAGAGGAGCACTTCCTAAGCAACAGACAAGCATAAGCATCTCAGACTTGGTTATATCTTGATCATCGGTTACCTTTGAGACCCCACTCACTTACACTTAATTAAAGAATGATGTTCGAACCAAGAATCTTACGGAATATCCAAGGTATTATGCATAAGGAATTATATTATCTAGAAAGCATGCATATCAAAGTAATTCTCACAAACATGTATCATCCCGCATGCCTTCAAAGGAAGATTGAAATACCCCATCCACCTCCCTTTGAAATAAATACACAAAAAAAAGAGCAATGAATGAGTTTAAAGGTAAAGAATTGGGAAAGACATTTCAGGTCATGTTAGACATGCAAGTATCTATGTCGGGGATATGGACACTCATTGGCAATGGAGCAAGGCCTATGATACTAGGGTGACTCACTGGGGCTATGGAGACTTGTTGGAAATGGAGAAACACTAGAGGAATGAAATAATTGGCCTAAACTTTTCAACATCCCTAATGTATAAGTGCCTTGTGATACTACACTGACCTCCAGGGAAGGAATAAGCTATGGAAATGAACTTCATATGTTTCCTTGGAAATATAACGAATGATATACTCAAACCAAGTTATGAACTCTCATTCAAATTATCTCAAGTTCAAGGCATAGTGAGACCTACTAATGTTGGATTTTTGTACTTCATTAAGGAAAAAAATTTCGTTTCTAAGCATTGGTAATTGTCTTGAAAGCCTAAATGTACATATTCATAGCTTTTCTCAGTGTATCACCAATTGTTGTGCTAGCAACAACCCCCCCTTTACTATTTTTGAACTTCATTCCGCCGAAGGCTAATAGTATGGGGCTCCTCCTAAATGTGTTCTAAATTTCTACTCTCTTTTAAATTTTGTATGATTTTGAAGCTTCCATGCCCATCTCTATCTAATATGACAAACTCTTTTTGCCTTACAAGTTTTTGAAGCCACTAGTGTTGACCTTGCTTTATCAATTCATATTTTTTTTCAAAATGTGTTTCGCCCAAAAAAACTATTTCTAGTGATAAAGGTTGTATCGATGATATTGTTTTTTCACATATGTTGACCTGACATATTGCTCGAATAAATATTTTTTCTCACCAACATATCACTCCAAAAAATATTTGTTTTTCCAACACATTTCTCCAAAAAATCTTCTTCCTTAGCGACACATCACTCCAGAAAATTATTTCCTTGAGCAATGCATTGCTCTGAATATTTCTTCTCTTAGCAATATATCACCCCAAGATTATTTTCCTCAGTAACACGTCACTACAAACAATCTTCTTTTTTAGTGATATGGTGCTTCTAAATTTTATTTTTTCTAGTGACAAGATTTGTATTGCACCACTCGAGTGATTTAGTGATTTGACACATTTAAAATTTCGTACATATTTTGAAATTCATTCCCAACTGTCATATCATAATATAAACCCCATTCTCCACCCCCCCCATTTTTCATACCATTGTGTACTATGCATTCACTACATGCTTAAAGGAAAGGTCCAGAACCTTCATGCCATGTCGTTGATCGCCACCACCCATGCCTTCAAACAACCATTTTTCGATTGACAGGTAAGCTCCTACTCACCAACTACAACACCTTTTTTTAAGGAACATAGAAAAAGTAACAAAGGGCCCCATTTCATTCCCTTCTAACTCCCAAGGACATGCATGATTGAATTCTTAATTAATACATATGCATGTTCTCCTTTCTCCTCTTCATTAAAGAGTTTTTTAAATTAGTTAAAAAATACCCATTTATGGAGTATCTTGTAACCTACCTCACCACTCCTACACCCTTCCCAAGTTCGAATGACTAGGTTTGACCCCACAAACCCTAGGATCACAAAGATGACTCATTGGAAAACCTCCCCTTATCACGATCTCAATCTCATACCCACTCCCTATTCAAATCCAAAAATACTCTACAATTTCCCATGAATGATATGCTTGTGACCATTGAAACTAATATTTTAAATCCCAATCGATGGCACGATAAGGTCCCATGGGCCATAGATACAACTTAATTTTCTTTAAGTGTTCATTAAAGCCTAAGAAAAAAAGTCCTCAATCATTTACCTAAAATTTTCCCTGCTCTCTAACTCCTTGGCTATCATGCTCAATTCACTTGGAACCAACAAATAAGAGACTCATTCAAAATATCACTCTACATTAACATTCACAATTTTCAAGATATTAACTATGCTAATGTTTTACATTTCTAACATGGATGAATCATAGGAGAAACCATGGCCACTTAGCAAAGGAGGGGTGGCAAAGGTCCAATTATCAAAATCACCTCATATAGGGAGGAGTAGGAAGCAAGAATTAGTGTCCTAGGTCTAATCCACGATGATGCTCATTGCATCATTGATAAATATATGTCTTACGATTGGGGGTAAATATATCAAATGCTCCAAAATGAGTCCTACACTGAGTTTCCAAAGGGTGACCAGGAATTGGGCATCTACTCGACGATCAAGTGTTTCAAGCTTCGCGAGATAGTGACTCACACATATGTGTTCCCATCTGTTGAATCTATCTCCTAGATTATCTTACATACTAATGTTGATAGAAAACTGATAAAGGATTCCCATGGGAAAGCTATCTCTTCCTTTATCCCTTCAGTTCTCCAAGCATACTACAAACTTCCCAATGAAGAAATCAAACTCAAAGAAGATTGGATGAATCACTTCTCCTTGGATGCCAAGGAGGTTATGAAGAACTGGTGGATCCTATAAAAACATTTCAAGACTAGACAATTTGATGCCTACACCACCAAGATATTGAGGATCCCATACCAATATTTAGTAGATATGTTATGCAGGATCTATGGAAAATCTGATGCCAAGATTTTCAAGGTATCATGGATCCCTCTAATATACTCCATCACAACAATGGTACACATCTTTAGCTAGGTAGACATTCTCTCTTCTACCCTAGAAGAAACTGTGTCAGTTGCAAAGCATATAGTCCACAATTCCTCTTATTTATTGGATGTATTATGTATGGTACATGCTTTCCTAGACATGGGATGACAATGGCAGTCAAGTGACCCTCTAATTCATGTCTACTATTGAGATTCGCGGGAACACAAATATCACATACAATATCACAAGATATGTGAGAAGTTCCTCATTCCCCTATACCAAGTACTGTTATGTGACCCATGCCATGCATGTTAGACTAGGAAATGATTGTAATTGGAAAAGTAGAAGATTGGTTTGTGCTAGAAAATGGAGGTGGAACCAAGCCTCCTCATTTATTCTAGAAGTTTATTCATGATAATCCAACCTTGCAAGAAGTAGCATATCAAACTTTGGTGCATGGAGTAGTAGTTGCACTGGCCAGAGATAGAAAAGTAACCTAGCCACCACTACGATTGTGTTTGGGATCCTATAGTTTCAAGGATGTCAAGGAGGTACAAGTTGAGGTTGACGATTTGGAAACATTCCATAATGGGGAATAAATATTCCACAAGCATGATCCCCTTAAGGTTGTTAGTAGACATTGTCAAGTTTGTAAATATAGGTGGACATATGAATCAAAAACCTGGAAAGATGAAGAAATTTACAAGATTACTATCGATTATGATGAGGTGATTTTCAAGATGAGAGGAAACTCTACACGGGGATAAATTACAGAGAGAAGAAGCAACAATAGAGGAAAGGAAATTAGAAGAAGAAGCAGCTAGAGCAACAGTAGCAGAAGAAGAAAAGAAAAAAAAAGGAAGTTGAGGCTCTTAGACATCAACAAGAAACATCAATAGCATTAGAAGCACATAGGAAAATGAAATAAGAGGAGGAACATGAACAAATCAGATTTCATAAGGAGAAAGAAGAAAATCTCAAATGAGAGAAAGAAGAAAGAAGAAAAAAATGAAGAAAAAGAGACGAAATATGAGGAGGAAACTCAAAATATGGACCCTATGGATACTGAGGTACCCGGAACTCCTTATAGTGCACCTTTGACTAGAGACCATTTCCCTCTAGGATAAAATAGGATTGGGAGGATTCACAACCTCTAAGGCTAGAATAGTGACAAACGTTGATTCTTTTAGGTTTGACAAAGATACGAGAAAAATTGTTTAGCAAACTGTTACACATCGAAATTACTCACTTTGATAGTGTCACAAGTGTCGTCATTACAAAGGTCGCAAGTGTCGCATTTTGCTTACAAGTGTCGCAAGTGTCAAGGAAAGAATACTTCCATGATGCCTATGTCGTGCCTATAACAACATGAGAAGGACACTTGAAACACCTCAAACATTTGCTTTGGAAGAGGAGAAATGAGTCAACAGGCTTATGAACCTTTTGCCATCTGAAAGCACCCAAAAAACTGAGTTTTTGGAGGGGAGCGCTCCCTTATAACTATCTCAGGAGTGTTGGCGCCCCCCCATAAGCCATCAGGAAGCGTTATAACACTCTTCATCCCTTTTGCAGGAGCGCTCCTACCCTCAGGAGTGCTGGCACTCCCCTATACACTACTAGGTAGCGTTATAATGCTCTGAGTGCCCTTTTGAGGGAGCGCTGCCTATTTTGGGCAGCAGTTGATTTGTTGAGAAGAATGAGGGAAGGATATTTTCATTATTAGAAGGCAGTTGGGTTTGAATCCTCAATCAAGTCATGATCTTAGGGCAGATCTCTAGCTGGAGGAGGAAAATCCTCAACTCACCCCAAGGATATCTCAAGTTGTTGAGCCTCTCCAAGCTATATAAGCAAGCTTTCTCATGGTGAAAGGGGACTGGAAAGGGAGAATCACACCAAACTTATGATCTTATAAGTGGTGCTGGAACAGAGATGTTTTGGAAGGAAGAGACCTATGATATCATAGGGAGCAATCGGTGAAGTTATCATCATTTAGATTGTGGATCTTTTGAGCAAGGGGTAGACAAGGAGGACTTGACGAAACTGCTGCAATCCATCTACGGCTATAAGCAATGTTTTGTCCTCATTAATATAAGTTGTTTGGCCTGTTTCTTTCTAATTCATGTTCAATCTCACATGAATTTGTCTCTTTAGTAGATAGACCTATTTTGGACTAATCTTGATAGAGTAGGAAGTGGTCGTACTTTGTTTGTCTACAAGGCTGATCGAGGAGCGAAAGATTGGAGCTCAATTCGGAGCGTGTAGGGACAAACACTGGTAAAAGGTACTTATTTTCTCTTTCCTCCTCACACACTAGTCCACCTAGATCTAAAAGGAAGTCAGTGACCATGATAAGCACTTTCTATCTTAGAGTTAAGAGTCTAGCTCTTTGAGGAGATCTGCATGTCCGCAGGGAGATTTTCCTTCAACAGAAATTGGCGACTCCACTGGGGAGAATCAAATCGAAACCTTTGGTTTTGATTTTTCCTCATAGGCCTTATCTTACCCTTTGTTGTTTTCTGAACTTGTTCACCCCTTCATATCTGATTGCACTTGCTGATTGACTCTTTACCCCATCACATTCAACTTGACTGTCAAAATTTGACTGAAATTTTGGGTTTTTGGACATTTTTATGAGTTTTTTGAGCCTGGCGCCCCTATTCCCATGTTAGCAGAGCGCCATCACTCCCTAAAGGTGTTGGACAGAGTGTTATAACGCCCTGGTGTCCCTTACACCAGAGCGCCATCCCCTTTTTGCACAAAATCTCTTCAAAATTTGCATTTTTTGGAGGTCCAGACCCTATTTCTTCACTTGCTGAGCTGCTTTGTGATTCAATGATTCTTCCTTTGACCTTTGACATGATTCCTCCTGAGAAGTAAACACCTTGTTGTTCATATTTTATGCCCTTCTTCATTATTTTTGAGTTTTTGTTGTTGAGAGCTTGAAATCGATCCGCTATTTTTTTCCTCTCCTATCCGACTGAGCGGGAACTCCAGTGAAGGACATCTGAAGTCTGTGGCTCTTCTCACTTCGTTTTTTGAGGTCATTGTTCTTCAAACACCTCATTTTTGTGTGAATTGTTTAATTTTGTGTTGTTATTTTTGTTTTTTGTTTGCTTCTCGTTTCAATCACAGCAAGAGGGTGTGTATTGTGTGTGTGAAATCTTATCATACTTGTCTGAATCTCCTTGATCTAAAAAGGGAGTTGATAGGAGAAGTTTTTGCATTGAATTAGTCATCATTCGCATACACACGAAAAAGATACATTTTAGTGCTTGATTTGCATATTAGAAGGCATTTTTGAAAATGTTTTAGCATTGCATTGGATTCGATTGAGAATCGATTGATTGAAGACGTTTCATATTAGTGTTTGAAAGTGAAAACGACTCCTTCTCTTTACCTTAAATAGGCGTTCATTGAAAAGAAACGATTACTTATCATATTCTATGCATATTTTTGGGCATTGAGTCATCATTCCATTAGTTTCACTTTCGTGCACCCTTTGAGTAAAGAACAACTATAAAATGAACGCTAATTAAAAACTATCTAGAACATTTTTGTTTTTAGGATCTTCCACCAACAGTAGACTAGGGTTAGCACTTTGGATTAGGTTGTGAGTACAACTCTCCAAAGTTTTCAAAACAAACATTAGCATCCTGAGTTAGGGAGAGTCAAATCCAATTGTCGTATTGGTTTTCTGGGATCCCCCTCTCACACAGGGGTGACGCACGAGGTCGCATTTAGGTGAATTATGGAGATTATCCCTCCGTGGTTCAACTATTTGTAGTAGTCGGATCGTATATTGGGGGTCACTGGAAGGTATACCCACGATTATGTGTGGGAGCCTTTCGGGTTGATTTCGGACTTGTTATCCTGCCCATACGTTTCGGATCGGACTGTCAACTGTACCCACCCAGGGACTCACTGTGAATTGGTGTCTTTAGTTGCCATAATCTTTAGGTACTTACACAAGGTGACAGTGAAGGGAAGTCTCACTGTACCTGGAACAGACATTGGTCAAACTCACTCGGGCTCCTTGGAGGGTCGTTGGATTTCATCACCAACTAGTACGGTCATTAAGAGAAGTTTTGTCTGCTTAGTTGATTCCTAGATTTCATTAGCGCATGTTGTTTCTTTTTCTTAGTTGGCCCTAGATTTTCAGTGTGTTCTGTTATTCTCCACAATTGAGCCCATAGACGATAAAGGTCTTCGCCGATCACGTAGGATGCAAGGGCTACCTCCGGAAGGCTATCAACCCTTACCTCCTAACCCGCCAGAAGACAACTACCGTAGAGAGGTAGAAAATCAATCCGACACTGGAAGTGTTATTTCTCCTCTGTTAGATAACCCAGAAGACGCTTTGGTTACGGTTGCAAATCCCACTACATCTGTGTCGGTAACCCCTCTCAAACCACTTTTGGTTCGTTTAGACTCCCTTGAGAACGTCATAGACGAAGAGATCCCACGATTACCGGAGAGGATCTTTACCAAAACATATATGGGATCCACAGAACCAATCTTTGGTGATGAGTATAGGACTCCTGTTCGTCCTAGCACCGCAGTAGAAACCAATCCCACACCTGCTCATTCTATATGGAGGACTTCATCGGGATGTGATCTCTATGAACATTTCGAATATATTCAACAACCCTTTCATCCTCATGACCCTCCTAGTGAAACAGGACCATCCGGTCAAGCCATGAATCACCCAGTCGATCAAGTTATTCACCCTACTGCTACACCAACACAAGTCCATCTTAATGTTGGACTCATTACCTCTACTCATCCCCAAAGAACTTCAATATCTACCCCTGTTTCTACAAGCTTTTACTCTACAGCTCTGCATGTTCCACATGATCCTGCTGGGACATCTTCTCACCCGAGAACACAGACCCCTATTGGCCAAACACAACCGGCTAGAGGGAAACCACCATCCAACATACCTTTCCCTCCTGGAGGACTACCTTTCCATGGTGGGCCTACCCCTCCCGGGGGACAACCCCCTGTTCAGGCTCCTCCTGGAGGGAAACCTCTGTTTTCCAGTCAAACCCCGGCCATAAATCCACCGCTGGCAGGGGGGCAACCCTCGTTTGTTGGAAACCCTTCACAATCCTGGGGAGTATCTTCAGGAGGCATTTTTACCCAACCCCACGTTGGGGGGCACTTGTATAATAACCCACTAGGAGGAGTATCCAATCATGTCCCTTCCGGAACGTCTTACGGGCAATCTTATCCGGGCGGTATCCAAAACACCACCTGGAGTTCTCCGGGACCACAGTCTTATCCTCCTTATGGGCCTCATGTGTATCCGCCTCCGGGATCTACTTCTTACCATTCTCAAGGCCAAAATGTTTATCCTCCTCACGGGAAAATAAATCACCCGGCCTATAATGTTCAGAACCCACCGGGTTATGCCCATGTTTCTCATGCACCATCGAATCCTACTTATCTTGGCCAGCAACAACCGTATGTAGGAAGACCTACTGGTTACAACTATCCACCTAACCCAGTCTATGGTCCTACTGGTGTTTCGATGCCACACCAATATCATTCACAAATTAACCGATAGCTACCTTTCCTTGTGACTCTGGATCTCCTAGACTTGTCTTGGTTAACTAATGATCCTATTTCTCATTCACCGATTTGGCCAGTCATTCCAGCTAAACTTCCTTCTGATATTCCAAAATTTGACGGAAACCCTGGCGAAGATTCGAACAACCATGTGATGACTTTCCATTTGTGGTGTTCATCAAACTCCCTCATGGATGATTCTATACGTTTGCGTCTTTTCCAGTGAACACTTATGGTTCGACAACAAAGTGGTATATTGAACTACCACGTGCTTCTTTTCATGATTTCAATTCCCTTGCCATGTATTTCCTCATGCACTTTCAACTGCCTATTCGCTACGAGACTGGTACTGAACTCTTGACCTCCATTCGTCAAACTAACTCGGTGCATATCTCTGACCATATTCATGAGTGGAGGCGACGATGAAGGATGATCAAGGCAGTCATTCCTTACATGCTCTTGGCAGAATGGTTTACTAAATCACTGTTACCCCCGATCGCTCGCGATGTCGCTATGGGTGGTGCAGTCATAGAGGAACAAGCCATTGCTCGGGCTCAGTATTTAGACTTGGTTTATTCCCAATCTGGTACTTTGTATGATTTGCTTCCGAATGTTGCTCGAGCTAATACCGATCCTTCTAAGCCATCATCCTCATCTCATGCAGATGGTGTTATCGGTTCTGTCAAAACTCTATCTTTTTCCAAATCAACTACACCCTCCTCTACCTCCCCCCAAACTTAGATCTCCGAGGTGAATGCAGTTCAATCTGCCCCTTCAAAACAATCCGAAGGTAAGAAGAAGACAAATAATAAATCAAAAAATAATAATGAACAAACAAAAAATCAAGCTCAACCACCTACTACAGAAAAGCAACCACAACGGAAACTGAAATTCCCGTGTATCATTTGTGGTGACGATCACTACACTCGATATTGTCCACTTCGCAATGAAGTGGCCAAAATTTTCCAAGGGAAGTCACAACCCGCTGTGCTTACTCAACCTTTTCCATAGCAGCAATCCAAGGTTTCTCAAACCCCCTCTCCTGGGGGTAGTTCTAGCGATCCTAATGATGAGGCCTTGTCGAGTGCACATATTTATATGTTTAATAGGATCAATTTGACCACACGCTCTAAGACCTACGACACACCAGGTAACCCTGACAAAGGAAAAGACACTAACGGTGCCGGTACTTCACCGGATCCATCATCATCCTCTGTTAGTCTTCCATCGGTTAATCCTCCATCTGGACCACTTCAGATTGAGAAACCCACGTTCAACTCTATCTTACGCCCTCCTAAGAGCACTATCTGCAAAGCTACCTTTAATCCTAGTTCACATGCCGCCCAAAACTACAACATTGTTGAAGATTTGGCTCAAGCACCGTGTGCTATGTCTGTGTTAGAAGTTCTACAGCACTGCCCCAGTCAACGTAGAACGCTCCTGACCGCTCTTGGCATTGTTGATCCTGAGTCGTCCAATCAGATCATGTTTAACCTGGATAATTATGCGTCTCGACTCTCCTACCAACTTGCTTTCCAAGTTGATGTTGTTGTTCACAATCAACAAATCCATCGAAGTATCCTGGATGAGGGAGCCTCAACTTGTGTCATGTATTTAGCGTGTTGGAAAGGTTTTAAATCACCAGCACTCAACAAATCCCCAACGATGTTACGCGCCTTCGATGGGCGAGGTTTTCATCCCCATGGGATTTTACAGTCCCTGCCCATCCAATTGGGTGGAAAAACCATTACTGTTGATGTCGAGGTGGTCGATGCTCCCCTCGATTACAACGTGTTACTTGGAAGAAGTTGGTTTTATTCCATGACTGTCATTGCCTCGTCAGTTTTCCGATGTGTTCAATTTCCTCATCAGGGCAAAATTGTCACTGTTGATCAGTTGGATTTCTGCACGACCGATGCTCGCGTTCCCGCTACCAAAAATATTCCTTTCTTGGGAGACCACAAGATCATGTATGAAAGCGTTGGTGTTGGCTTGCTGAAAGATTCTAGCCTCATGGGTACCTTCCCTACACCACTTCCACCGACTACACATCATATTGCCACCGTCGATATGATTTCGACCGCGGCTTATCAATCTTTGGAATCATCTGACCCTTGGATTGTACCTCATCCATTGGGATTCAATACACTAGGTGACACCATGCCACTTAGTCCAGCCGAAACGTCATATGTTTCTATCCCATCCGCTTCTCCCTCGTCGGATGCCCAACATCTATTGGCACTCAACAGTTCCTCAATGCAATCACGGTTGAGTTCCTTGTCGTCTGCGATTGACTACATTCCCCCAACTTTTTCTTTAGATGAATCTATTCCGGAGATGTTTCGCATTGACAATTTACCTCGGGATAATAACTGTCACCGATCCTCTTTTCTTCCCCCTCGTGAAGAAATTCGGGTAGATATACCGTCTATCTCTCCTCCTGGTGTTGATTTTTCATCATCTCCCATGCTTTCAACTTCCGACGATTTGGATCCGGTAGTGGACATGGTGATCTCTTCGGTAGGACTATTGGAGCCTGATCTCCTTACTCCTATCGCGGCCCTCGACATGTGTTCCTTCTCAAGTGATTATCTTCCATCCAGCGAAGATCTCCTGGAGGCCATGACCACGTTTTATCCATTGACATGGTACCCTTCCAGAGCATTATCCTCTTGGAAGCCATGATCTGGACGAAACCACGAGCATAGTTTCTCTTCTCTGTGGCAAGCTCATTAAAAAATGAAACAAAGGTCCTGAGCATAGTTCTTTTCCTTTGTCAAGCTCATTAAAAATGAAACAGTCACATCTCTTGAACCTTCCTTTCATCCACCCTTCTCTTTTTTCTCATCTACCAAAGAAATTGGTGACGACCTCTGAGCCGATGAATGAATTGAAGCTTGGAGGGCATGTCTCCAGCCTTTGATGCTCTTTCTAGAGTTAAGCCACTAGCTCTCAAGCTGGGGGAATACCGAGCTTAGTCTTTGTTCTTTCTCGTGCTCGTAAATACATGAGAATGCATCCAGGTAGACTTTTATCTCTTTTTCGTACCTATATGGATACACGAAAAAGGAACCCCCTGGAGTCTCCTTTAAGCTCTATTCAGACTCTCTAAACATGAAAAGATTGTTGAGTGATCTTGCTTCCTTTTCCACTCGTTAAACAGTTTGAAAGGGCATCTTTCGAGTGATAATTTATCTCTTTTTCAGCCTCGCGAGACTAACATTATGAAAAAGGACAACATTGGAGTCATCTTTAAGTTCTTTTCAGACTCTCTAAACATGAAAAGATTACCGAGCGACCTTGTTCTCTTCACGCTCGTTAAAGTATTTGAAGAAAACGTCTGTTGAGCGATAATTTATCTCTTTTTTGGTCTCGTCAGACTACTTTACGAAAAAGGCACTGAGAGAGTTCTCTTTTAAGTGTTTTTCCAGACTCTATAATCATGAAAAACCTTCGAGTTTTCTGTCTTTGGACTCGCTAAACAAAACATCGACAAGCCCATATGGGATCGGACCCTTACTTCTTCCAGTTTGTTAAACAAAGGAAGAGGAACTTACCAAATGTGAGTTTTATCAAGCATGTGTTATCCTCCTCAAGCTCGTTAAATTAAAAATAGGTACTCGTCTATCTGGATGGGGGAAAAAATTGAAAGAAGCAAGCCAAGCAGTTTTTTGAGAACATTACCCAGTAACTCTTAGAGTTGCCCTTGAACATGGCACTTTGTCTTTTGCATGCATTATAATCCGCTGAACCTCTGCACTGAGCCAATCCTTTGAGTTTCTTTCACTCCTTTGGGTCACTTGACGTAAGTCATAGCATCCACTGCATCATCAAGTTTTGGTCCATGTCATGTTTTTGCTGTCGTGCCTCAGTGTTCAAGGGAAGTATCCATCTCGTGATTCAGCCGTCACAAATATCTTGTCTCAATACCCATGTCAGTCCATGTTCATTTGATCTACCAATTACATCTCTGTGTCTGTTTCGTTTCGTTGATGGGGGATGCATCAAGGCCCTCCTTTGACGAGTCTATTCCTGTCGACTTCAACACATTATCCAGGGACTAGACTTAGAAACCAGTTAGTACTTTGGGACCTGCATGCCTCAATGGCAGGCCTCCTCATGTCTGACAACGGGTTTACATCATTGACCTCTGATCGGATGATTCCACGGATGTTCGACTTCAGCTCATCCATTCACATTCGTTGGAATGTACCAGGGTACCTTGGGAATCATTGACATTAATGGTGATCTCCCTCGTGCTTGTTAACGGTTTACATCATTGACCGGTAATCAAGTGGTTTCTACCATGTTCGACATCAGAACATCTATTCACATGGTTAGATTTGTACTACATCGGGATCGGTAAGAAGACCCTAGGTTGAGTGATCACTCTGATATGTACTTTGCCCAGGTTGCGATGGAATTTCTTTTGAACAATGACACATATAATGTTACATAGATCCACTTTGTATTGGTCGTGGCTATGTCTTGTCATCTCATAGATCCACTGTGTATTCTTCGTGGCTACGATCATTTCATGTCATAAGAGTATACATCCACAGTGTATTTTCAGTGGCTATATCTTTTTATCAGTACAATTATGGATCCGCGGTATTTTATGGTGGCCATATCTTGCAAGTCTTTATCACCCAAGCATAGGTATGCCTGCCTTGGTTTTGAAACATATCATAATATTTGTTGGATGTTTGTGTGCAACTTCTATTAGGTTCTCTGCGTCTATACCCTTGCTTGAAAGTCTACAAAGCATTTCAATTATCAGTTCTCATCTTCTAACTTCATACTTTGGGGGGCAATCTGTTACACATCGAAATTACTCACTTTGATAGTGTCGCAAGTGTCGTCATTACAAAGGTCGCAAGTGTCACATTTTGCTTACAAGTGTCGCAAGTTTCAAGGAAAGCATACTGCCATGATGCCTATGTCGTGCATATAACGACATGAGAAGGACACTTGAAACACCTCAAACATTTTCTTTGGAAGAGGAGAAATGATTCAACAGGCTTATGAACCTTTTTCCATCTGAAAGCACCCAAAAAACTAAGTTTCTGGAGGGGAGCGCTCCCTTATAACTATCTCAGGAGTGCTAGCGCCCCCCCATAAGCCATCAGGGAGCGTTATAACACTCTTCAGCCCTTTTGCAGGAGCGCTCCTACCCTCAGGAGTGTCGGCGCTCCCCTATACACTACTAGGGAGCGTTATAACTCTCTGAGTGCCCTTTTGAGGGAGCGCTACCTATTTTGGGCAGCAGTTGATTTGTTGAGAAGAATGGGGGAAGGATCTTTTCATTCTTAGAAGGCAGTTGGGTTCGAATCCTCAATCAAGCCATGATCTTAGGGAAGATCTCTAGATGGAGGAGGAAAATCCTCAACTCACCCCAAGGATATCTCAAGTTGTTGAGCCTCTCCAAGGCTATATAAGCAAGCTTTCTCATGGTGAAAGGGGATTGGAAAGGGAGAATCACACCAAACTTATGATCTTATAAGTGGTGTTGGAACAGAGATGTTTTGGAAGGAAGAGACCTATGATCTCATAGGGAGTAATCGGTGAAGCTATCATCATTCAAATCGTGGATCTTTTGAGCAAGGGGTAGACAAGGAGGACTTGACGAAACTGCTGCAATCCATCTACGGCTGTAAGCAATGTTTTGTCCTCATTAATATAAGTTGTTTGGCCTGTTTCTTTCTAATTCGTGTTCAATCTCACATGAATTTGTCTCTTTAGTAGATAGACCTATTTCGGACTAATCTTGATAGAGTAGGAAGTGGTCGTACTTTGTTTGTCTACAGGGCTGATCGAGGAGCAAAAGATTGGATTTCAATTCAGAGCGTGCAGGGACAAACACTGGTAAAAGGTACTTCTTTTCTCCTTCCTCCTCGCACACTAGTCCACCTAGATCTAAAAGGAAGTCAGTGACCATGATAAGCACTTTCTGTCTTAGAGTTAAGAGTCTATCCCTTTGAGGAGATCTATCTGTCCGCAGGGAGATTTTCCTTCAACACAAACTACAAAGAGACTGCCCATTTTTGGAATCCTTACACTCTCAATCTCAACAAAGACTCATATAGTCGAAGATATCTATGAAAACCCTTTGGATGTAGCTTTAGTAGGCATAACATTTACTCAATCATTAGAGCAAAAACTCAAAGATATGCTCCAAGAGCTTGAGGATTAAAAATACCGAGTTAAAATCTTGGAGGAGGAAGTGAGATTCTACAAAAGTTATAGATTTAACATTATCGAGCTCATAATATGCACCAGCAAGGTGCAGGAATAATTCCAGGCCACAACCAAGAAATTGTACACTGATTTGCAAGGATTTAAAAACTTAGCTGCTCAAATGATATCATTGTTGGACAAGGCCAAGGCTAGAAACACAGAGTTCCAAGGAGTGAGGCTAGCAATGGAAGAAATGAAGAAATGGACCGAAGAAAATCCTAATGTACTAGCATACCTTTCTAGGATGTCCTACAGGGAATATCAACTCAACTACGCAGCACCCACAAAATGTCAAAGAATTGGGGAGAAGTTGGAATGGGATTTAACAGGTTCAATCAAAATCTACACAAGACTACACACCATAGCCACCAAGCTTATAGACAGGGGAAACTTGTCGAATATTGGGGACCTGGGTTAACCCAGGTCAGATGATCAAATTCAAACATAACTGGAGGCAACCATATACTTCAAAGAAATTTCTACTGGGATACCTCAGAGAGTAACTAGCGCAATAACGAAGGAACATTTAGTGGTACCTTTCAAGGACCAAATAATAAGTTATTTCTTTCTCACATTGGATATGAAAACTTTGGCCTAGGACTCAACATTTTATGAAATCACATTAGAAAGTACATTGTTCACAATTGTAATATTAATTTCTACTTATCATGACGGTGTGGGAAAGCTACATTTGGGACAAAGATGAGGGACATTTCTAAAAATCAATTATGATTGTAAAGTGTTATCCCCATTTTGTGGATAACTAAGGAGATTATGTCTCGAGGCCCTCAGGTTGCATATATGGACTGCCGAGAGACCGCATGACTAGCAGTATCCTTTTGCATAGATGGAGACCCTTCTCACCACCACAAATGTCATAGATTTTTCAGATGGCATCCACCACAGCAACTGGCTTCCAGAAGGCAGTGGGCCTTGCTCCATGAGGTACAAGTCAATATTATGGTGATCATCATTTCAATATTTGAGGCATTTAAGCATGTTGTATCTTAGACTGCTTTAGATTTATGCTTGGACATTACGACTTTTTTCTTGCTTCACCTTGGTGGTTGACATTGTGCCCTAGTAAGTGGTCTTCCTTGGGGATGGGTTTGCTACTAGGAACTCCCTTAAAGAGCCATTGTATCGTTCCCGACCATACTTACCACTTTCCATCACTATTTTCCCCCGATGTTATTACTTGTCATATATGGATTTCAACCTACTATCATTTTTACATTGGATATTTACATAAATGAACCGAGTTGGTTCATTACAAATTTCATGGAAACCACAACACTTATTTAATACATCATACCAACCAATGAATTAACTCAAGGATAACATTCAATGTTGCTTGATATTTACCTATGCAATTTAATTTCCATAATTATTCAACCATTAATTAAGTATTTAATAACTAGTTCAATAATTAATACATCAAGTAGTTGTACAAGCATACATGCACAATGTATGTATGCATATCTTGCACACACATAACTTGTGCATGTACTAATGATAAACAATCACAACCTCTAATGTATAATTCATGTATGTTCACCACCAAGTATACAATACAACAAATCTAGTAATGCAACATTCAATAATCTTTACTAACAAAATTCCAATAATTCATCACTCATTAATCATCACATCTAATGCATAGTTCCTATGTGCTCTCATCCAATTTTGCAAGACAATAATCTCTTTAAACAAAATGTCTGAAAATCTTACTAACTCAATTAGAATAATCCAATATGAATTGAACATTACACCAAAATCATTATAAATGAATGAAGCAAACAATGAAAACACAAAAGGGAACCAAGTAAGTAATTAAGTTTGTGTTTCTAATTCCCAATGACATTCTTAACTACTCCAAATCACCCTTCCTCCCTAACCTACTTCCATCTTCCACATCCTATCCTTTCTTTTGTGGGACTATGTTGGAGCGTCAACTGCATTAACCTAACCTTAGATAGAACCCATAAGAAGAAGTGTCGGTTATCTCAAACAATCTTCCTTAGTAGACAACTGGTAGTCGCCCTCACATGTCGAGGGGAGTATAGCTTAACACAACTCTCTCATGACTCTAGGTTTCAAAGGGTAAACAACGGGAAATACCTCCACCCCTCCTAATAGAACTAGGGTCAACATCCTATCGTTGACTATACTGTGACATTGTTGTTGTTGTTCTTAGAGCTTTGTCATTGAATAACTAACTTTGGTAATAGTGCTTCTTGTAAAACATGCACTTGCCTAAATATCATAGCGAAGAAAAACATAATAGGTCACAATGCAATTTAGCTATCTAAATCAAAATAAAACATCACATAATCTATTACATTTATAATATTTTCAATACTTTGATAATTCTATTCTAAAATTTAAAACGAGTGTTAAAATATTTATTATTACATCATCAAATAATTTTAATATTTAAAATTCATATAAGGAAAAACTTCAAACAACATCGAGACAATATCAATAAATATTATTTATATAAGAGGAAAGCTCCATGCAATTGATTACATCATATACTTTGTAACAAAATGTAGTTGTATAGTAAACAACCCTCTTGAACCAGATGCAATTGTATAGCATAAGAACTATACATTGATTAACCATGGAGAGGCCATATGGCATATCATATAGAGACTATGGATACAAAGAGGTTTAACATTTTTCTTAATAAGATTAGGATCTGGATATAAAAAAGTTTTCCATTCATATAGAGAACTAATATATGTATGTATATCAAGGTAGACCTATGTTAAATCCAGATCTATAAGTACTAAAAAGATCCAATTTCTTCACATATAATTTTTTTTTTTTTTTTTTCATTTTTCATTTTTTTATAATTATTATTTTTTTAATTAACCCTTTTTATTTTTAATTGAATTATCTAATATTAAGATGTAAAACACTTAATATAATAATTGTTATTTATATTAATATTTTTAGAATAAAATTTTAACGTTAAAAAAATCCATAATTAATTAATAAAAATATTTTTTTCCAATTATTTATTTCAAAATTTAAAAAAAAAATATTTCTATGTCATTAAAAATAAAATATATACTTCGCCTTCGTGTGTGACAACAACACGGATCGTCTAGAAAAAGAATTTGGAAAGTAAAAAGAGTTTGAATTGTGAATGGTACCACCTTGCTCTTCTCGATGGATCTTTCTTTAGAGGCATCCCAACAGCTATAGAACTTCAATAACAACTATAAGTTCCGTTCAGTTTTAAAAATAATTTTATATTTTTAGAATGAACTTTTAAATAACTATATATCAAGTGGCAAAAACAATATTGGTGTTTCCATTATTGTGTTTTAATAGGTGCTTTGTTTCATATAGATTAATTCATGTATAAATTTATAAAGTTGAGGTAAATGTATTTTAGTTTTAAATTTTTAAATTTGTATTTAATAATTTTATTATAAAAAATGAGTTAATTTATTAAAATCATTTAATTTATTGGTTGAGTTATGGTCTAATTGGTGGGAGTTTTCCATCATTAATTTAGATTTGATTTTCATAGGAGGGTACCTTTGGCATCTAAAACTAGGAATCTTCAAACATTTATTTTTTAATTTAATAAATTCAAAATACATCTATTTTAATATAACAAACTTTATAAATCAATTTAGATCTATCTTAATCTTGGTTAAGAGTGATCAAATCTTTAGAGGTGCAAACATTTCCTTAATTTTTGCATTCTAAAAGAGGTTTGCACTACGAGAGATTTGATCATCCCGCTCGACCCTTGATAGATCCAGGGTTAAGATGGATCTAGGTTGGTTAATTTATAATTACATGTATTAAAGGCTAGTTCAACCTCAACATAGATCCATCTTAATATTGGCTAAGAAGGATCAAATCTTTAGAGGTGCAAACCTTTCCTCGAGTTTTGCACTCTAAAAGAGGTTTGCAACTCGAGAGATTTGATCATCTCTCTCGACCCTTGATAGATCCACGGTTAAGATGGATCTAGGTTGGTTAAATCATAATTACATGTATTAAAGGCTAGTTCATCCTCAACATAGATCAATCTTAATATTGGCTTAAGATGGATCAAATCTTTAGAGGTGCAAATCTTTCCTCAAGTTTTACACTCTAAAAGAGGATTGCAGCTCGAGAGATTTGATCATCCCTCTCAACCCTTAATAAATCCAGGATTAAAATAGATCTAGACTAGTTAATTCATAATTATATATATTAAAGGCTAGTTCATCCTCAACATATGCTAAAAACCTTTGGAAAAAATACCCACACAATTTATATTTATAACATACATTTACATTAAAAAATATATTGTATAATGTTACTTTTTCTTACATATTATTATAAAATTAAGATTATTAAGAGTAAACTGGGTGTTGGTTTACTTTGAAGTTTACAATTATCGAGTACCATTTTTACTTGGTCTAAATTAACTTAAAAAAATTTTTATACTCTCTTTACTCTATCTATTCTTTCCAAATTTCTTAGAAAATGACATTGGTTTTGGGTATCATTGTTACTTGGTCTAAATTAACTTAGAAATAAACTTATACTCTTTTTACTCCATCTATTCTTTCCAAATTTCTCAGAAAATGACATCTATACTCATTTTAATCAAACCTATACTTTTCAAATTTCTTAGAAAATGACATTTACACTCATTTTAATTAAATCTGTAATTTTCAAATTTCTTAAAAAAATATATTTTTGAAAATAGATTTAAAGTTTTTTAATTAAATTTATATTTTTCAAATTTTTTAGGAAATGAATTTTTGGGAAAACAAGTTTTTTTTGGGCCTAATCAATTTAGTAAAATTTTTTTTCTTCACTTTTTTTAAATTATATTTGGAGGGATCAAGTTTATATGAATTAATGAATTGAATTCTAAACAATTTGATGGCTCATTTATTTTGAAGTTTTGTTTTGTATTTGAAAACAAAAGAATAAATATTTATCTAAACGTGTGTTAGACATGACAATGAGTTCGTTTGGTTTGATGGTGCTTTAATTTGTGTTAATTTTCACTTATAAATACATGTCCAATTTTGAAGTTTGTAAGTTGAGATGGATCATTTATGCCACTTGATTGATTATTAAAGTGATGTTTAGTGTACAATGAACATGAAACCCCCTATTAATACTCTTGTTTGGTTGGCTCAATCTCAATGTTTAAATCCCCTACATTACCATGATGGTCAACTTATTTGAGAGTACCATGAATGGTGTCATAAGTTATAATTGCATCCCCACATCCACCACTTATTGATGATGGTCAACTTATTCGAGAGTACCATGAATGGTGTGTGTCGTAATTGAGTGAGTTAAAAAGTGGACAAACTCATTTTTTTTGTAATTTTTTTTTTCTAGTTAGGAAAAGTTCCACCCTAATTCATTCATTTTTTTGAAATTCTGATCATACAAGTCTTCTTAAAATGGGATAAAACATCGAAGGGAAAAGTTTCGTGCTCAAAGTTCCCATCAATCGGGTGGAACTATAATTTTCGACAAAATTCCTACCAAATTTGGAGAAGAATTTCAATGGAAAAATGGTTGAATTTGTCCACTTTTTAACTTACTCATATAATAGTAGTTACATGAATTGTTACAATGAAAGAAACGATGTATGTTTTACAAGGTATTGTTTGGGTCTAATATTGACATGACATGACATGGGATACACCAACCCTATCTATATCTATATCTACATATATACAAATATATACAATAAAT
>ML801194.1:452673-465804 GCA_009831015.1 Picea engelmannii
TTACATGAATTGTTACAATGAAAGAAACGATGTATGTTTTACAAGGTATTGTTTGGGTCTAATATTGACATGACATGACATGGGATACACCAACCCTATCTATATCTATATCTACATATATACAAATATATACAATAAATAGTATAGATAAGATGTCTAACATCCATACTTACAAAAAAAATTAGAATCATAAAAGAAAAACATTGTGTGTGTGTGTGTAATAAACACAATATTACACCTCAAATTCACTTCAGTGCACCTCATATTTTTTCATTGGATGTGATCTATCATATGAGCAGATTGTGTGCCTATCTTAATGATGTTAGAGCCCAGAGTACCATCACAAGATGTGCCACCATGAGGATTTTTACTATTGTATCATTTATTAGCCAAAAACGTGACCTTGTTGTACTCATGTATTGTATTGGACCACGCTTTTGGATGGTCTATGTATGTAAAAGTGTTTTTTTACCTAGCTAGTAGCTCTAGACCCTTTGTGGTTGGTCATGGCCTATCTTGTTAGTCCCCATTTCAGGATAATTCGTGCTCTTATGGCTTAGTTGACTATCCCTTGGAGGTCATTAAGTTGATACCTAATAGGTCATTTATAGCGGGGGTAGGTATGCAGGTTCTTGGGATGGATCTACTAGGACACATGCCCTAGAGAACCTCTAGGATTTTTCACTTCACTCTATGTAAATGTGCTTCTCATGTTGTAAAAGTTGTCATACCTATAGGACCACACTTACCTTATGCCTAAGTAAGGATCCCCTTTATGTATTGGTCACACTTTGGCAGTGGACTATTGGATATGACTCTATAGTTGCTAATGCAAAGGCACAGTTCATAAGGCAACTCCATATATTTTGAGGTAGTTCATGGATTGATCCCATGGCACTAGTCACATCTCTTGAGACATTTTGGGGTTATTTCTACATGCACAGGTCCCCTCTTGACATGCCATGTCCTATATCATTGAGTGATTTCTTCCTTCATCCATTTGTAGACATAGTTTCAATTGATTTGAGGGTTGATCCCTTTGGAGGACCATTCTACTAGGCATTTTGGCATGTGTGGACACATTTTAACTTGGAGAGAGTCCTTCCATAGTTTGTTGAGATTTCTTGCATAATTTGAGGACATTGTTTCACCTTGAATACTTCACAGGTGGATGTTGGAGCTTATTTGGAGGAGCCACCCTCTCTTGTGGACCTTATTTACCCCACATTGTGTTTGTTCCATGCTTTAAGGCTAGGTGTTGGCATCTTGTTGGACTTTTCTTCATTGGAGGAGCATCTTACCATGTTTTGAGGGTCTCCCCTTGCATTTGGAAGAGACATTGAGGATTTTTGGACCATGGTTGAACTCTCTTGTTGGATGACAAAATTAATGTACATATGACACATATTTTATTGTATTTTGGCTTAGTCTCTTTTAATTAATTAGAAGAAAACTCAATTTTGTAGTTCTCCTAGGCTAGACCTAAGGAGATAGAAAATAATATTGAATGAAAGGATGATGAAGCCTCCTCTATAAATAGAGGCTCCTCCTCTCGTTCCAATTTGTTGTTGTTGTTGGCTACTTCTTTGAGAATGCAATTTTGTTGAATATCAACCTATTGAGGTGTTGGTGTCAATTCTTAGATCTCTTCTCACTTGGTTCATTTTGGTGTATTAAAGATTTGTTGTGTTTTCTTAAAACTTTTACAAGCTTTCGGTATCATTCCATTTGAAGGGTAAGACTACCACTTGAAGGGAATATGTTTTCAAGGGAAAATCACTTCCTTCTTCCTTTATTACTTTGGTAAGTGCTCAACTCCTTGCTTTGTTTTTCCTTTGGATCCATATCAAGGCTATTAAGTATTTTTATCAAGCTCTAGTTGATCTTGTTGGTGAAGTTGCTTCCTTTGGGAACCCATTCTTGTAAGGCCTTGATCTACATACCTTATCCTGATTAGATAGGAGACTAATTTACCCTTAGGATTCTAGTCCCTTAACCCTAATCCATTAATATAAGATAGAACAATTCTAAGAGGGGCATACTTCTTGACCCCATAATCTTAGTTAAAACAAGACACTTGTATTCTCCCAACAACCAACCATAGAACCCCAAAATTTAAATATTCTATTTTGTTTAGAAAGAAATCTAACGGAAAATCAAAGAAAAATCATAATTTAGATTTATTTCCTAGTCTAGTGCAAAGTTAATTGTTTATTTTATTTCCTAGACTAGTTTATCAAGGGTTTGTGTTTCACCTCTTATCTCTAAACTCTAAAGAGGCAAATCAGCCCAATAGTTTTATGCTTCAAGGATTTAATTATCTTGTTTTGGGTTGGTTTTAAGGCTTTCTCACATCTAGAAATTGCATAGCATAAATAAAAAACAGATTTGAGGAAACCCTAGAACTAGGTTTTATGCTTAAAATTTCATTTACATATAGACCTAGTTTCTATTTCATTAACTAGAATATTGCTACAAGTTTATCTTACATCTCTAGTGGTGAATTTTGTCTCCAAGTTGCTTCTAGTTGCATATAATTTATTTGGAGATTGTTTGGGTGAATTCTAGTGCTAACGTTGGATAGTCTAAGGAGGAATTCACTCTTTTCTTCCAAGTTCTCGTTATCTCATTGATATATCTATTATAAGCTTGATTCTAACATCTGTAGGTTGTTTATTTGTTGTCTATCTCAAGTCCTAGCTAAAATCTTCAAGACGTCTTTTATATAAGTGGAAAATATTTCTCTTGGATGGTTTATTCTTCACTCTAAATATGATCTTTTGCATGTATTCATCATTAAAATAGATATAGAAGTGTGGGGTAGACTTAAAATAGTCCTTATTTCAGCATATGATTGATTGACACCTAAAACACACATTGCACCATCAATTCATGCTAGTTGATTTCATTCATAGTGCTCTAAAGTAGCTTAACGATGGTTTATGTCAAGTAGCCTCTTCTAAGCTTCATTTATTGGAATGGTAATAATCTTAATGCAAATGTGAAGTTGTCTTTGTTGTACATCTTTCATAAGATTTAACACACACATCCACTAGCTCCTAACTCTTTTCTCTTAAGTGGATAATTTTTGGTTTATGTTATTAATATTGGATTGTTATGTCAAGCCATTTAATCACTTATTTGGAATCCTTGTACTTTCCATTGTCATACATGTTGTGAATTCATTGAAGTAAATAATAAGTTTGCACATATTAATTCACTCAAGAAATTTACTCATAGTTCTACCATTGGTAGATAGGGATACCTCTCTTCGCCTTTGGAGTTGGCCTAAAGTGAAGAACATATTATATTGAGGTGACATTAGTGAAATTTCCATCTTATTTCCCCAAGGTAGCACCGACTGTTGGACTTTCCACTAGGATACTAGTTTAGGCACATAAAAATATATGTATTTCATTTTTTAAAATAACATTTAATAAATTCATAGCTAAAACAAATCCATATTAATTTCATCCAAATACAAATATAAATCATCTATACATTTTTTATAATTATTGTATTTAAATAACATGTATTTTAAAATTTTGAAATTAATTATAAATTGTAATCAATTTTTTTATTTTTATTATAATTTAATCTACTTAAATGTCATAAAATCTAATAAATTTATTAAAACAACTATTAAAAAAAATATGAAACGTAAGTTCAAAAAGACTACTTAAATAATATATAAAATCTCATTTAAATAACATATATCTTAATAAAATAAATTAAATATTTCAATAAAATATAAATTTTAATCAATTTTTTTAATAACTAAAAAACTCTCACAATACATTTCAACTAACCATAATGAAAATTAAACCATAATGAAAATTAAAGTTAATCTCCAAGCTAATGAGAATTTGCCTTTCAACTAACCATAATGAAAATTAAAGTTAATCTCCAAGCTAATGAGAATTTGCCTTTCATTCTTTCAAGTTGCATCCTAAAGATTTAGAAGTTGTTTATATCATTTTCAAACTTAACATATACTTTAAAGTGGAGATTTTATTTTGGAAATGTTTATTTGAGAACTACTCAAGTGGCAAGTTGAGTTTAACTTTATTTTTGGTTAAGTGGTAAGTTGAGTTTCTTTAACTCTATTTTTGGTTTACTAAATTATTTAAGTTACATAAATCTAGTTGAATGAATTGCAATTTAGAAAAGAGCTTTATTATAAATTATTGATGAAAATTTAATTTTAAATATAGATTGTTTATATAAAAAAATAATTATTTAAATTGTTTTAAAAATTATTTTATAAAGATGTAATTTTTATATTGATATTTTTAAACATTTTTAATACATTTAATTTTAGTTTTATTTAAACATTTTATAGAAAGCAAATTGATGGGAAAAACCCATTAAACCATACTGTAGTTCTTCACCAAGGGAGTGAAGAATTACTTTGAAATAAAATCCTCCATGAATGGAAAACCACTTAGACATTTCACTTTTGATACAAAGAAGATTGATAGAAAAACATATTGGGGTTCAAAGCAATGATAGTGAAGAATTACTTTGAAATGAAATCTTTCATTCATGTACAGAAAACCACTTAAACAATTCACTTTGATAAGAAGAAGATTGATAGAAAAACCTATAAAACCATATTGTGGTTCTTCACTAAGGGGAAGGATCAAAGCAATAATAATGAAGAATTACTTTGAAATGAAATCCTCTATCCATGAAGGGAAGAATGGAAGCAATGACAATGAATAATTAATTTGAAATGAAACTTTTCATCCATAGACATTGAGGAAATGATTAAATATCAGAGGTTCCTCTTGGATTAATTTAGTAAAATATCTCTTTAAATATATCATCCAATGTTTTGAAACCTTTCTCTCTAATACATACTAGCATACCCCCTAAACGGGCGAATGGGAATGCCAAAGTAATAAAAGTACAATAAATGAAGCCTATAAATAAAACCTACTTAATAGCAACAGATTATAGTGCGACTAAAAGTCACATACATGCACCATGCAATACACGGAAGTGACATTTTAAAAGACCAATCTCATTTAAAAACCTTAAACAAGAGGAATTAATTGTGTTTTTTTATTTTTTTATGTAAGCCTTTAAACGAATTTTAAATCATAATAATCATTCTTATAGAATCTAAGGGCATATATTCATGTTCAATTTACAATATGTCTTCAATTAAATCTTATGAGTCCCTGTTGTAGGCATAGAGGGACTATAGCGATCGATAATGTGTTGACTACATATTAGTTTGTCCTTTGACCCGAAATATTTGCATAATACCTATTGTTGGAGCTACAGAATTAAAAGCATATATTTTTATATAATAAAAAGCAACATATATGTATTGATCTAATTGGATAAGATATTGGAGGTCTTATTGTTGGCTTCGCTATTTTCAATGTACTATATGGAAACATATCCAAAGTTTTTCTCGTAGACAATATTTTTTAATCATATATTTTTCCTCTATATTGCTTGAAGGTCGATTAATGCTAGCATTAGTTGGAATGTTTGTATTATCATTTTCTGATAGGCGAATATATTCGTAAGTTTTCATATGTACTAAGCATATTGAAATATTTTGATATCCAAGCTTTGTAGTGATTGAGAATTCCAAAGTTTATGGCGTCTTTGGCGGATGTATATTTGTTGAAATGTCTTGACACTTATTCTGAGATGCTTCAATAGGCCTGACAACGTAACTGTTTACATGACGCGATGTCCTCCAACACCCCTGACAACTTAAATGTTTGCATACTGTGAGGTCCTTATACAACTTGGCAGTCTTAAATGTTTATGTAAATACGCTTCTTGGAGTAAATTTTTCCTTGAAATTTTCTATACAGTTACAGTGAATTTGCACAGTCTTGTTTGTCCACCGCCAGTTCGACAAACATTGTATGTTTCATCCTTGTTCTTCCATTGAAGTTACATACATTGTTTGTTGGTTCAGTGAGTGCTTCTTCTTCACTGGTTTGTCAGTTGCTGCCATTATATGTTTCATCATCATAATCGTTGAAGCTACATACATTGTTTACCGGTTCGGTGAGTGCTTCTTCTTCGCTGGTTTATCGATTGCTTCTTGTTGTTGTTTCGCTCGCGATTCGACCTATGATTCTACATTTCATCGTTTCGGAGTAAATTTCGATGCCATAGTTTCACTTTGTATTCCTTGTTTATTGTTCAATGTTTGTAGTTTGCAAGTAAGAATGTTTGCTTATTTGTAGTCGCATGTTCCTTGTATGTTTCTGGTTCCTTCTGTGTTTGGGCTGCAGTTTCATAATCGTTGGAGATACATATGTTGTTCACTGGCTCGGTGGTTCTTGCTGGTTCATTGGCTCGTGGGTTGTTGGTTCTGTTTGTTTGGTTGGGGTTTGCGCTTTGGGGCCTTGGG
Organism: Picea engelmannii; assembly: GCA_009831015.1. NCBI lineage: Eukaryota > Viridiplantae > Streptophyta > Pinopsida > Pinales > Pinaceae > Picea > Picea engelmannii. Next base: position 459,062 of record ML801194.1, read on the forward strand.
GGTGCAGTTCGACCTGTTCATGCTTTCTGGCTGCTTTGGTCCTTGTTGTTTTCTTTTGTTTGATTCAGCCTTGCAAGGTTGGGGTGCAGTGGCGGTGGTTGGAGATTTTCTTTTTTCTTTTTTTTTGGATTATTATTATTTTTTGGGGGCGCTTTACGGTGTTCAGCCCTTGCACCCACAAGTCGACATGTAGTTGTGTTATTTTCCATGTATGTTGAGGTCGATATTTGTTATTCTATGAGATTTTGTTGGTGCTCCAATCCTGCCATGAAAGAAAATAGTTGCATGCAAAATTGTTGGAGGATTACATGTGAAGTTACAATATCCGTTGTTTTTTTGTTGGAATAAAGCATATGTATGCAGGCTACATTTATAAACCATGTATGGTCAGATGTGCGAATATGACATTAGATGTTCTTTCTCCTCTACATAGACTGGTGTGTGCATGATAGAATTTGTGTTGTGCTTGAGATATGATATGTGCAACAAAGATTCTGCAAGATTATATTTTGATGTCTGGAAGCATGTCTGGGTGGTTTGCTACGGAAAACTGAGAACTTGTATCATGGGTACAGTAGTTTGTGTAGAGGATAAAGAACATGGTTAAAGGGCATATCTGGATAAATTGGCAGGGAAAACCAGAAATCGTTTAGCTGTGGCCATGCAATTGCGTGATATTTTGTGCCTTGTAATATATTTTGGCCAGGGAAAAAAAATCTACATGTTTACAACCATGGATAGAGAAGCGCAAAGGTTCATGTTTCTACCTTTATAGACTGTTCATTCAGTCAGTTTTGTTGTGTGTACATATTGCTTGTTCTCCGGTGAATACTAGCTTCCATTGATGTTCATTGAATTTTGTGTGTTTCCACATTCAAACAAACAGAGTAGCTAGAGAAAACGAGGGAGTCTTGATTGCATCCACTAAAGAGGATATAGAAAGGTGCATGCTTGTACTGTTGTTTCATATTACGATGTTTTGTATTTCATTTATGGTCTATATATGTGTTAAACTAGTTGTGTACCTTCCTACATGGTAAGTTATCTTTCTTACATGTGTTCCTTCCTGCATACTAAGCTGGTTCATGTCCATTGTGTTTGCGTTGCATTGTTGCATTTAAACAAACAGAATAATTGGACAGGACGAAGGACTCTTTGGCGGATAAATAGACCTGTTTCTCTTTCTTTTAGATGTATGTCTTCATACTAACTTGCCTTCGTGTCCATTGCATCTTCGACGTTGTTGCCTTGGAAAAAACAGGTTACTTGGATAGGAAGATGAATTGTTATGTGCAACAGTAGAGGGTTCTGTGGTGCAATCTTCTAAAAGGTATACCAAGTGTGTTGGTAAATTAAATATACAAACCGGGTGGGGGCATATAATATTAGACTTGAAAATGATGACTTTGCAGTAATGGGCCTTTCTGCGCTCCCTATTTCTACTTTTTCCATTTTCTATTATCCCTTTTGTTTTCTAATTCATCTGCCTAGTGTGCTTTCCAAAAATTCCTTTATGCGTCGGTTGGTGGACTAATAGATTCACATATGTGGTCATGCTTCTACCTTCTTCCATAGTTACCCACTTTCTAGATTGTGGGTGCCAGGCTGGCAAGTTGAAGATTGCTCCCATGGCTTCTGGGGGTCTGCGATATACAGATTGGCCATGGTGCCCCGAGCTCATGCCCTATTTACTATATAACATTTCTCCAGTTAAAAAATTCAAATGCATACAATTTTACGGTTATTTGGTCCTTCTGATGGACAATATACAATGCATATGCTTGTTTAGTCCTGATGTTCATCTACACATGCTTGCATCAGAAAAAGTTGGACTAGTGACATGGGCATGAGCAGTCAGTCATCCCAGACATTGGCAGACCGACAAGGCCAAAGGTAAAGATGCATACGCTCTGCTCTTACTATGTTTACTAAACAAATTTGTTGGGTTATATATTCATCTATGGCATGGCGGATATGCTGATGTCATCTGCAATACATGGTTTGCAGCTCGCAAGAAGTATCAACAAGTACAAGTGAGACGTCGAACGTGCTGCATGTTCTGCATACTAAGAGGTGTGGTTGCGAAACTCTGGCTCCATAGTTCATCAAAACTATGAGTGTACTTGTATCACACTATCATTCACTTTAGTTTTCCTGTTCAACAAATTTCATCAGGTCTAGAGTTGTGACATCCAAAGTATTGTCAATAGAGGGCTTGAACAATCGCCAAACTACACAACTATTCGTCGGGGAAATAATGGTTGTCTATAGCACCTACTTGGACAAGGCAAACAAAAGTAGATCCATTATGCATGCTGACATGACAGACAAGGATGCCATGATGACAGTGACATTAACTGTTCCTCCACAAGTTGTCCAGAAACATGCAAAAAAGATATTGCCGCGTAATGGGATATCCATTACATATTTTAATATATTGCCCAAAACAGTATATGACCATGGTGATTGCGATCGAATTATTTCTCTCAACGAAACAAGCATTGTGGAAAAAATTCTCGCTGTTTGTTCAGAATATCGTTTCGTCTGGGACTCGACTATCAGCTAGCTTGCATAGAGCACTGATATTTACCCAATCAGAACAATTGGGGTTGTTGTCACACTGGCGAGAAAATTTGGCTCGCAACACATTCTCCATATAAAGGATGGAGAGTCCGACAGGGACAAGGCAATGGTACTGCTTTTCATATTCATTTTTGTCCTTTACTTTCGCATGTGCATGCATGTCAGATAAGTAACACAAGTATTGCACTATTCCATGTTGCAGCTACAATTGTTCGATACATATTCAGATTTGTTTTTGTTAATGGAACAACAATTGCATAGAGGGAAGATTCCACTTATGTTGTCCAAAAATATAACAAAGAAGAGGGATGCTAGAGAAAGGATCTTTCGAACAACCCAGGCAACATTTGTAACAGAGTTGCGAGCAGATATAGTAGAGGATCTGAAGAAACTAGCTAGTTATACAACTGTTGTGCGTATACATCCACAAAATCATTCTCACTTTGCTTATAGAAATAGCCTTCAACAAATTTTTGTGCTTGCTTAATTTTTTTTTTTTTTAAAGGGGAGGGGGGGTGTAGTTGTGTATTATGTTGTTCAATGTATTAATCCCTTTGCTCGCGTTCCCAGGTTGAAGGTATTTTAGTTGCATCCAATGTGTACTCGACCCCCTTTGAGCCTGTATGTGCAAAATGCAACTCCATTGCTTCTGCCTCCGCTTTGATAAGTGATGATAAGATTGATTGTTTGCGATGCAGTGAAAAATGTCCATATATATATGGACATTGCGTGAATGCTATTATCCGAATTGTGGGCAACACGACCGTGCATTGTACAGTTAGGTAGCCTCTATTACAAAATGTGCTTCTTGAGTTGGCAGAGTTGTCGTATGAAATGTATCTACAGAAAAAGGCAAGCAGTGTCTACATGTTGCGGCAGCTTTGCATACATAGCAAATTCACCTTGATTGAGGACAATGCAATTTTGCATATCAGCTGAAGAAGGGGAAATATATATATCAAACTTTGGCAGGAAACGAAAATACCTCATGTGTCTCTATAACATTTGTTCAACATCCAGATGAATGTTCGTTGGCCTTGGCCCATATCTCTGTAATCCCCATATATCGCATGTTCCCGATTATTTTCTACTGGGAACATATACCAGATGCAAGAGAAAACGAATGCGGTGACATCTTTTATTTGTATATCAAATTGTTTGGTGCAAAGGTCGATGGGTTCTGCTCTATGGAACCTTCTGGGAACTTGCTTCCGGCTTGTTTAAAGTATGGTTGGTTCTTGGTTATCTGCTTTGTCTGTCAATTTGTATACCATGGAACTCCAACTGTTCTTTGGAGAACATGGAACAATACAATTGAATTTTTTAGCCAACTGGCCCTCATATCCGCTTGATAATTTCTATGGCGTTGTGACGCAAATGTACTACGTGGCTTGCTTTAGTAGATTTCCTTGATCGATGAACTTGGTCAAATTATTGTTCTAAAATAATTTGAAATCAACGAATATATAGTGTGCAAAGTGCAACTGTCCTATTATAGCAACAAGAGGCTCTTAAAATTCAAATTGGTCGTTGTTTTAGCATTTTTGCTTATTCGATGAACTTGGCAAAATTAATATCCTGGAATAATTTGAAATCAACGAATATATACTGTGCGGAGTGAAATTGTGCTATCATATGAACAAGAAGGCCTTAAAATTCAAATTGCTCCTTGTTATGCTTGCGATGATAGAATTTAAAAAAAACTTTCTTTTGTTTGCTTCATTTTTTTAAAAACAAGCGATTTAACATCCTTTAATAATTTAGTGTAATTCACTTGTACAATATCAATAGTTAATATTAATAATTTAGTATTTGAAAATAATGTTTTGAGATAAAGTTAGATAGGATGAGCATCCCTAAAAAATTGCAATCTTGAACCCGCTAGACGTGGAGTCTGCAAGTTCGCCTGTCAATTTGTATATCGCAGAAGTCTGGGTGATATTTGCAGAACACGGAACAAAAGAGGCTCAAATTTCATCCCGGCGGGCCGAGAACCTGCGATCCAAAAAGTTCCCAATTATGGAACGAGGGATCCACATATGCTCTATAAAATGTCGTCCATACTTTATAAAAGTACATGTTTACTATGTATTGGTCGTTTGTCGAAAAACTTTTATATCAGTCGCCCGACCAGATTGTACAAACTTTCTCGTATAATTAAATTCTGCAATATCAAAATTTAATATTAATAATTTAGTATTGAAAATAATGTTTTTAGATATGTTAGATAGTTGATAGGGATTAGCATCTGTAAACAATGGCAAACTTGAACCCGCCAGCCCTCAAGTCCATCTGTCAATCTGTATATCGCAGAACTCTGAGTGTTATTTGGAGGACACGGAACAATGAAACTGCAATGTTGAGCCAGCCAGCTCGCAGGTTCGCTTGTTAATTTGTATATCGCGTAATTGTGAGTGGTATTTGTACAACACGGAACAATAGAGGCCCAATTTTCAGCCCGCCAGCCCCAGAGCCCCCAATAAAAAAAATGGCTAAATATGGAATTCATACGAGATCGCTACGGGACAATAAAAGTGCAATGTTCAACCAACCAACCCAATTTCGCCTGTCAATTTGTATATTGCGGAAGTCTGGCTGCTATTTGTAGGGCACGGAACAATAAAACCTCAATTTTTAGCCCGCCAGGCCGTGAACCTGCGATCCAAAAAGTGCCTAAGTATGGAATAAGGAATGCGCATATGCTTTATAAAATCTCATGTCCATACTTTATAAAAGTACATGTTTACTATTGTTGGGTATGTGTTATATTCTTTGCACGAGTAGTAGTGTCTGAGCGTATGCGTCGGGCACGCAGGGGGGTGTAGGGGTCCGTGGGCAACGCCCCTGAAAAAAAAAAGTCTACCTCGGGAAACGTGTCATGTATTTAGGTGGTTTTTTCGGCACATTGTTTTTTGCCGATGGTTTTCTATTTTCGGTTAAGAAATTAGGGTTTTGGACTAATCCAGGTCATTGGGTTAGGGTTTTGAACTAATCCAGGTCATTGGGTTAGGGTTTTTGATGCCGCTGGCTCCTATATGTATATTGTATTGTAAACAATGTAACACAATGAATGAATATAATATATGCTAGTTTTCCCGGTTTGGGTTTCCAGGGGAAAAATCTTTGTGTAATGTTTGTATTTGCCATTGTATCTTTTTTGTTCTTTTCTGAATATATTTTTACAGTAGACATTGTACAAGGTTAGAATTTTCATTTGGTATTAGAGCTTTATTGGCTTCAGGGGGACGCCTTTGTGGTCAAGGGTTTAGCTCAGGACTGTGATAAGCCTTGTTACAGTGGGAGATCTGCGGTATTGTTTTTCAGGTGAAAAGAAATGGAAAGCAATTCAAAAATGGAGATCGAGAAGTTTAATGGGAAAATCTTTGAGCTGTGGAAGCTCAAGATGGAACATCTTTTGGTGGACAGAGATCAGTGGGTCGCGGTGGATCCAGGTACTGCACCTACAGGAACTTCTGCAGATGACTGGAAAAAGATGGATCGGAAGGCAAAGAGCACAATCCGACTGTGTCTCTTCGATTCAGTATTACTGAATGTGTCAGAGGAAGCTACAACCAAGGATTTATGGGAAAATTTAGGGAAATTGTATCAGTCTAAGTCCCTGGTAAATAAAATATTCCTGAGAAAGAAGCTGTATAACTTGAGGATGAGACATGTAGACTCAGTGGCAGAGCATTTGAATGCCTTCAATACCGTGGTAAGTTAGTTAGTATCTGTTGAGATTAAAATTTTAGATGAAGATAAATGTATCAGTTTTTTGTGTTCTTTACCAGACTCGTGGGATAGTCTGGTTGTGGCCATAGGTAGTAATACAACTTCTTTGAAGTTTGAAGAAGTGGTCTCATCCTTGTTGTCGGAGAAGATGAGACGAAATAATATGGAAGGACATAGCACAGACGCATTATTTGCAAGAGGACGTTCCCAAGAAAGAAATAGATCTAATTTCTCAAGTGGGATATCTAAGTCTAAGGGTAGATCTAAATCTCCTAGAAAATTTGTAAGGGTATGTTGGAGGTGTGGAAAAGAAGGGAACTACAAGAAGTAGTGTAGATCCAAAGTTGAGAAAAAGAAGGGATCTGAAGAATCTTCTTCTACAGAAGAAAAGACCTCCAAGGAAGAAGGAGGGGATGTGTACTTGGCCT
>ML801194.1:467734-478170 GCA_009831015.1 Picea engelmannii
AGGATGTGAAAACTCAGTTGTCCTCTAAATTCGACATGAAGGATCTTGGTGCTTCAAATTTCATTTTGGGCATGGAAATTAAAAGAGATCAAAAAAAGAGGAAACTCTAGTTAAATCAGAGAAAATATGTCGATACAATATTGCAGAGGTTTAATGTGCAGGAATGTAAACCGGTCAAGGTTCCTATTCCTGTTGGTGTAAAGTTATATGCGGATCAGTGTCCCAAGACACATGAAGAAGAGGAGGACATGTCTCATGTTCCATATGCGAGTGCAATTGGCAGTTTGATGTATGCAATGGTTTGTACTAGACCGGACATTGCACATGTAGTGGGAGTTTTGAGCAGGTATATGTCAAAACCAGGGAATGAGCATTGGACAACAGTAAAAAGGGTTTTCAGGTATTTGCGTGGCACTGCTAGCTATGGATTGTGCTATAAAGGAAGACCGGGATTGAACAGAGTGGTCGATATACATGGCTTTATGGATGCAGACTACGCTGGAGATTTGGATCGTAGGAGATCTACAAGCGGGTATGTGTTTAACCTGTTTGGAGGAGCAATAAGTTAGATGAGCAAAAGACAGGCTATAGTGGCACTTTCAACTACAGAATCTGAATACATGGTAGCCACTCATGCAAGTAAGGAAGAAGTATGGTTACAAATATTGTGTTCAGGTATTGGGTTGGTACAACAAGCTATAAGGATAGAGTGTGACAGTCAGAGTGCAATTTTTCTGGCGAAGAACCCTGCTTATCATTCAAAGATAAAGCACATTGATGTTCAATGTCACTTTGTGAGAGACATGATTGAAAAAAAGAAAGTATCACTGATGAAGGTGGAGACTTTGAATAATGTTGCAGATTCATTAACAAAATCTATGAGCACTGAGAAGTTCTCTTGGTGTAGAGGATCCATGGGCATTGTTGCACTAGATTGTTGACTATGTAACCTCGTAACCCCCTGTGTGCAAAGAAAACAACAAGTGGGAGAATGTTGGGTATGTGTTATATTCTTTGCACGAGTAGTAGTGTCTGAGCGTATGCACCGAACATGTAGGGGGGTTAGAGTGGGGATGTAGGGGGGCGGAGCCTCTGAAATTTTTTTTTCTGCATCGGGAAATGTGTCATGTATTTAGGTGGTTTTTTCGGCACATGGTTTTTTGCCAATGGTTTTCTATTTTCGGTTAAGGAATTGGGGTTTTGGACTAATCCAGGTCATTGGGTTAGGGTTTTGGATGTAGCTGGCTCCTATATGTATATTGTATTGTAAACAATGTAACACAATGAATGAATATAATATATGTTGGTTTTCCCGGTTTGGGTTTCCAGGGGAAAAATCTCTGTGTAATGTTTGTATTTGCCATTGTATCTTTTCTGAATATCTGTTTATATTAGACATTGTACAAGGTTAGAATTTTCAACTATGTATTGCTCGTTTGCCCGAAAATTTTTATATCAGTCGATCCACCAAAATGGACAAACTTTGTCCTTTGCTTAAATTCTGCAATATCAATATGTAATATTAATAATTTAGTATTGAAAATAATGTTTTTTTATATGTTGGATAGTTGATAGGGATTGCCATCCCTAAACAATGGCAAATTTGAACCCGCCAGCCCTCGAGTCCATCTGTGAATGTGCATATTGCGGAAGTCTGAGTGCTATTTGGAGGACACAGAACAATGAAAGTGCAATGTTTAGCCAACCAGCCTGAGAGCCCCCGATCAAAAAAAGTGGCTTAATATAGAATTAATATGAGATCGCTACAGAACAATAAAAATGCAATGTTCAGCGAAGCAGCCCACAAGTCCTCATGTCAATTTGTATATCGTGGAAGTCTGGGTGGTATTTGTAGGAAACAGAGCAATAGAGACTCTATTTTCAACCCGCCAAGCCCCGAACCCGCGATCCAAAAAGTGCCTAAGTATGGAATGAGGGATCTGCATATGCTCTGTAAAATCTCATGTCCATATTTTATATAGAGACTCATGTCCACAAGTCCGCATGTCAATTTGTATATCACAGAAGTCTAGGTGCTATTTGTAGGACACTGAATAATAGATACTCAATTTTCAGCCCGTCAGGCCGCGACCCGTGATCCAAAAAGTGCCCAAGTATGGAATGAGGGATCCACATATGTTCTAGAACAATAAAAATGCAATGTTTAGCCAAGCAGCCCGTAGGTCCTCCTGTCAATTTGTATATCGTAGAAGACTGGGTGCTATTTGTAGGACACAGAACAATAGAGACTCTATTTTCAACCCGCCAGGCCGTGAACCCGCGATCCAAAAAGTGCCTAAGTATGGAATGAGAGATCCACATATGCTCTATAAAATCTCATGTCCATGCTTTATATAGAGAGTCATCTCCGCAAGTCCACTTATCAATTTGTATATCACGGAAGTGTAAGTGTTATTTGTAGGACACAGAACAATAGATACTCAATTTTCAGCTCGCCGGGCCGCAAACCCGCGATCCAAAAACTGCCCAAGTATGGAATGAGGGATTCACATATGTTCTATCAAATCTCATGTCCATGCTTTATAAAAGTACATGTTTACTATGTATTTCTCATTTTTCGGAATACTTTTATATCACTCGGCCAACCAGATTGTACAAACTTTCTCGTCTAATTAAATTATGCAATATCAATATTTAACAGTAATAATTTACCGCAGGTCCATTCTGAATTTGTATATTGCGGAATTGTGGGTGTTATTTGTAGAGCGCGGAACAATAGAGGCCCAATGTTTTGCCCACGAGCCCAAGAGCCCTCGATGCAAAAAACTGGCTAAATATGGAATTAATACGAAATCGCTACGGGACAATAAAAGTGCAGTGTTCAATTAACCAACCCGCAAGTCCTCTTGTCTATTTGTATATCACGGAAGTGTGGGTGTTATTTGTAGGACATAGAACAATAGAGGCTCAATTTTCAGCCCGCCAGGCCGAGAACTCGCAATCGAAAAAGTGCCTAAGTATGGAATGAGGAATCTGCATATGCTTTATAAAATCTCATGTCCATACTTTATAAAAGTACATGTCTACTATGTATTGTTCGTTTGTCACAAAAATTTTAAATAACTCGCCTGACCAGATTGTACAAACTTTCTCGTCTAATAAAATTCTGCAAGATCAATATGTAATATTAATAATTTAGTATTGAAAATAATGTTTTTAGATATGTTAGATAGTTGATAGCAATTGCCATCCCTAAACAATGGCAATCTTGAACCCGCCAACCCTCGATTCCATTTGCCAATTTGTATATCGCGGAACTTTGAGTGCTATTTGGAGGACATGGAACAATGAAAGTGCAATGTTGAGCCAGCCAGCCCACAGGTCTGCTTGTAAATTTACAAATTCTGCAACATACAAATTGACGATCGATATCTATCACTGAGATGCAATATGACCATCGACCCTTACGTCTCCTGGGTATATCTTCTTCCATTTTTCTTTTGTAACCCGCCCGACCACTTTCCATACTTTGGTATTTCTTGGAATCGGTTCTGCCATCACCACTGCCTTCGTACTTGTTTCCAGATATGAAATAATTAAGCTTTAATGCTAGTAGCCATCTTGCAGGAACTGTTAATATTGTCATTAATGTTCGGAAATCCGGAGAAGATTTGTCATTACTACGAATTAAACTAAGATTTGCGCACAAGTATGTTATCCTTTCCAAGTATTCATTTGAAAGGCGATGCAATCTTTTTTTTTTGTGCGCAGATAGGTTGGTCCTTCTAAGAAATTTCTAATTCTTAATCTCTTTTCTCCGTCACTGCCACCTTCGTACTTTTTTCTAATTGTGCAATTAGTGAGCTGTGATGGTGACAGCTCATTCCGCACGAACCTTGGAAACTATCATTGATCAGCGAAAGGCTCGAGGAGATATTCCATTGATACACATTAAACTATAATTTGCGGAGGGTTATATTATCCCTCCCTGATTTTCATTTCAAACATCGTCTCGAGCAAACAAAATTTCCTAATAACTTCTGGCAACAGTTCTCTCCACACATAGTAAACACATTGGGGCATAATGACCAGAGGTTCCAATATTCCAGGGCATATTCTTACTATTCATATCCCTCTGCCCAGGAGCAAATAAGGAGATGGTCCCTTGGTACACCAAGAGATATATTTCAAGCCAAAAAATTCCATGGCAACCCTGGCTGCTTAGAGAACCTGCCCACTTGCATTCATGCCTGTCGCAGAATTTGATGCCATGAATTCCAAGCCGAAAGAAGATGATCTGATGGGTGATGATACATCAATGGATGATGGCAATGCAGAGAATCTTCCCACTCCTATACCCAAATTGAAATCAACCATAACGAACGAAACTTCTCGGCTCGGTGATGGTGGTGATGACAACATCAAAAGGAGTTTCAGAAAAGAAACCGATGATGAACGCAACAACCACTTTGCAGCGCAAAAGTAGGAATTCCAGAGTTCCAAATTAGTTTGTTATGGGCGGAAGAGTTTCACTGTAAAGAAATGATATGTTGATGTTCCCAGAGATATATTTCAAGCCAAAAAATTATTGATTAACATCTTCGGGAATCAGCTCCAAAACTCTCGTTGTTGCAAGGCATTTTCCTACTAGTCATCTCCTTCTACCCAGAATGGACTAATTTGGGCCTCTGGAATTGCACGTGCAAGTTGTGCTACTGAATTTTTTTGGACTATGTAGAGGAGGTTTCAGCTAAGGGCTATTCCACTTGCCTTGCAACCATTTTCGTCTTCTTCCTCAGGGGAAGCTTGTGAAAAATATCAATTTCGACAGAGGATGATTCATTGAGGAGAAAACTGCAAAGATATTGCATATTGAGGATCCTGTGCCTGTGCCTGTGTTTGTCGCAGATACCTTCAATGTTTTGGCCCGAAGAACTGGGTCCAATTTCTAAGGATACATGTACAATACTCAATGTTTTTCTTGTTTTTTAAAATGCATTTTCTATTAAAAAATATTTGCCTTCGACTCTTCGTTGCTGCCTCTTTTCTGGGTTTAACACATGTTCTAATTGGCATGGTTCGATGCTCTCATACTTCTTCAATATTGTGTTTACTTAGCTTATATTTTCTAAGATGGAACATAATTGCCAATGTACTATGTGAATCCACCATCTTTTTATGCAAACAAAAAATGGATTACATAATTTCAAACCAACATTCAATTCTCTTCGTAATGTAGATAGAACATAGCAATACCAATGTACAATGTTGCAGCAAAATCGTTATTCTTGTTTCTGGACATGCAATTATTAAGTTTTAATGCTAACAGCCCATAATGCAAGAAGTTTAATATGAGTTAATATGTTGCACTCATGGAAGAGTGTATGAAGAACGCAGTTACGCTCACACATTCCAATAAAATCTAATCTTCAACAAAGCATTTGCTAACAATTAGTAGAAAATGAAGTTTAGTAGCTAAGCTAATATGTTACAGTCATGGATGAATGTATCAAGAACATAGTTACACACACATGTTGCAATAAAATTTAATCTTCAACAACGCATTTGCTGACAATTAGTAGAACATCATGGTTTTGCAATAATGGGGATTCTTTGAAACCAATTCACGCTTACGAAAACTGCCTCCCGCCTTCCTATTTTCCCACTCTTTTATTCCCTCTAGTTTCTCTTCCTCATTACTTAATCATTTTTCTCCCAAAAATGCCTTGCTCCGTAGCTTCGCGAATTCACGCGTTTCCAACGACTGCTTCCCCTTTCTTTAAATTGACCCTCTATTGTTCCCTGTCCCACAACTGGCACCCAGAGTTTCACGATATACAAATTGACAGACGAACTTGCGTGTTGGTTAGGTCAACATTTCTAAGCACGTGGGGGGTCTTGTGGGTTCACAACTGCACTTGTGCTCTTTTATCGCGACACCAATCGAACACTTCCCCGTTCCATACCCAAAAACTTCTCCAACCGCAAATTCCCGCTAGGCGGTCTCTACATTGGACTTATGTTGTTCCATGGCTTGCGAACAATACCGTCACTTTCATGATATACAAATTTGCAATCATTCTTAGATCATACCCTCTTCCGTATTACGGTCCACCTATCATGCCCTCTTCCATGGTGCACATTTGTGCACTAAAAACTTCCGAGAAATACAATTTAACCGTCGGGTCCTCACATATTCAGTGGAACTATTATCACCCCATTTTGAAGCCCGTCTGTCCACTTTCCATACTTCGGCATTTGTTCAAATTTCTTTGGCGGATTGTCGGTTTGGCAGGTTGAAGAAATATTCAGTTTGTAGTTGTTGTTTCCTGTGCCCGCGCCCCTTTGCAATTAGCAGTTGGTAATTATATATAAGATCTTATTGCTACGCATGCCATTAGCAATTTCCCTATTCCATACTTAGCCACTTTGTCGGAAATCCGCAAATATGCAAACTGGCCGTTGAACTGCCCCACCATGATCTCTTCCGTTTTACACATTTTGCACTCAAAAATTCCGAAACATGAAATTTGACCAAGCAACACTCAGTTGTCCTGACTATCCCCATAACCCTTTTTTGAATCTCATCCGATCGCTTTTTACATCTTGCCATTCTTTTCTTGCTCTTCGTCGTCTTCGTCACCTTCACACTTGTCTATAATAAAAGAAAATAAAAAGTTATATATATATATATATATATATATATATATCTTGTTTCTAAATATGGAATTACTGGCATTTAATTCTAACAGGTCATCACGCAGAAACTGTATAGATTTCCATTGATGGGCGAAAGGCTCGAGGATATCTCGTATTGATGCACATCAAACCAAAATTTGCGGGGGAATTATATTATCCCTTCTGAGTGTTCATTTCAAAATCATGAAATCTTGTTCACACGGCATGGCCTTTGCACATTCACGAAACCTCCATTCCTTAATTGCTCTTCGTCGTGCCTGCCACCTTCGCATTTCTAAATATGCAATAAATAATTTTTACTGCTAACACCTCATCATGCACCACCAATACAAATTGTCATTAATCAGCGAAAGGCTCGAGGAGCTTTCCCATTCATAAGGATTTAATGAAGATTTACCGAAAAGTTACATTATCGGCTCTAACTGTTCATTTAAACCATCATCTGCAGCAAATAAACCTTCTCATAAATCTATGGCATCAACTCAACAGTAGTTCTATGGAGATACAATGAACATCTTTGGGCGCGAGGACCAGAACTTCCACTGGTCCAAGGCATTTTCTTATTACTCAACCTCTGCCGTAGAGAACCAAGTAATTTGGACCTCCAGGATTGCTCATGTAGGTTGTGTCCTTGAGTTTTTTTACTGTAAGGACCTGCTCTCTTGGTGCGCCGATAAATTTATTGCAGAGAAAAGAATTATTCCACTGCAGGACCGCTCTTTTGTTTCTTTGTCACCTCAGGTCTTCCGCCAGATGCTGAAATTGTCGGAGCCAACATCGATGTTCAGAGGAGAAGATTGCAAACAATTCCTAGCAAAGCATGATAACGGATTGGACCTCTTGCCCCTTTTTCTGGAAAACCTGAATCTAGTTCCTGAAGATATTACAAGCATGCAGGTTAGTTCATTTAGAAATCCATTTCGCGAAATTTCCTGGCTATTTACAAGAATAACGGGACATGAGTCCACAACTACTGTTTCCTGCATGGCTCTTTATATTTTGTATTTCATAGTCAATGAACAAGCCATTTTTTATTGGGGCAGGTTAATTTCCCATGAAATCTTTTCCTAATTGTCAAGCTACAAAAGGGAAAAGAAATTTTATATGTCATCCTATTTAGTTTTTGCAATAGCACATTCCTGTCGGTTTCCGCAGTTGTCTCTGTCCAAGAATGTCAACTGCGAATTCCACCCAGTAACGTTCTGGTACCAGGCCTTGTGGAAGCACAAGGCTTCCCACTATTTTTATGAGGTTTTTAATGGCTTCATGTCTGTTTTCAAAGTTTTGTTGTTAGGAGAAGATGCTCCTCACATATCTAAACATGCAACTAGTTTTTTGGACAAGAAGGGGACACTCGAACATTTGGATAATTACAATGTCATAAGAATTTTTGGCTCCACATAACAGCCTGCTCACCTTCCATGTCACATTACGGACATAATGTTTGTTGTAGAAGTAGCACGTCAATACAACTACTGGTTCCATCTGTTCCAAAGGAAGAAAAAAAAAATAGTTCATTCCTCTGCCTTGGAAAATAGGGGAGTTTGTGTTGAAAAACGTCAACAAAATTGACGATTTCACAGCACATTCTAGCATATCGAAGCTGAGATATGTTGAAGACATAAGAGGATTCGACCCCTATGATATTTTTAGACAACATTTACAAAAACTTGGCCTTGACGATTGTTTTGTAAATAAACACCTGCCCAAAAATAGAGACATTGGTGACAACGGTCCTTCCTCTGATGCCAACGAGGTACAGATAGTGCAAAGTTGCTCTAAATTGTACACGCAACAGGGGAAAGGCCCCAGTGACAAGAGTGTTCAATTAACAAATACCACTCCAAAAAGTACTACATCTCAGAGCATCGCTCCAACGACCCATCATAACAACAAATAAACCTAGAGTTCTTCAAACAGAGGAGGAGATAATGACCCTCCTCACTCTAAAATTGATAGTTCTCACAAGCTTCCAATAGAGAAGAAGAGAAAAAAAAATTGGGGCAGGCGAAAGAGCCAGAAATTCAGAGTGAGAACATGGAACTTGACACTGATCTGGATACCATGATTCGCTTCCTTGATCAGCCCGGAGACGCCATCCACCATAGCCATCCAATGGACATATCCGTTCCCAAAATTTTTGATGAAGATGAATCCTTCATGTTCTAGAGCATTGTTTTTGATACCCAGAACAAAAAATTGATAATTCAGAAGAAGAAAAAAATGTTAAAAATAAGAAAGGCAAATCTCGTTCAGAGGTTGACATTGCCAACATGCGGCCGTCCCAAATCTGTCAACTTCACACCACGACTGGAGAAGCACTTCATGATTCCATTGGAGGCATCGAGATCGAGAATGCCAGACTGAAGGACTAAATCAAGGAATTGGAAGACGCTTTCATTCCTATGTCATTGCTTTTCGATCCTTTGGAAATAGCCATGCCTGACACCCCTGCACCCAATGTAAAAGCATCCTCCACCCTTATCGCATCCTGTAAAGGATGTGTGGATAACAATATCAAAAAAAGAGTGGAACTAGTTACTGAAGTGTGGAAAATATCACAAACCATCACTTCCCTTGGAACCAGGGCACATAGCTTACTCGAGCTTTTGTAGGCCGAATTAAAAGATGAATAAAATTTCGTTTTAAAAACGGTCATCCCTTTTGGCAAAATTGTCAACAATATGACAGAAACAAAAAGAAGAGAAGAAGATCTTCCATCCAAAAACTGCATCGGCCAATTGAATGCATGTTGGAAAGAAAAAGTAAAGAACCTTCATCTCATTGTTCAGTCATCTGAACAAGCCATATCGAAGAAATATATATTATTCACAAAGCTGTCAAATATAGACTTAGCCAGGAAAACCTACGACTTCCAAGACCCCCACTTAATCGCAAACTCCTTGCCCTTAACCAAGCAAGAGTTCGATAAATAGGTTGTTATGTTTAAGACCTTGTCTCTCCAAAATTTTTACAACATCCTTCAATTTGATTAAGCTCACGTCCACGACTGGCTAGTCAAATATGCAATACAGAATGAGGAAATTCATAAAGCTCTCTCTAATCTTTCTATCGACTTCCAAGGATTAGAAAACGATCTTTTCAACATAAAAATCGGAATGAGATCAACATCGCCCCAATGAGAGGCTACATTAAAGAATGGCTCGAAAGGCAATTGAAACAGGTCACCGAAAAAAGGCAATAGGCAGTTTCCAACATTCCAGTAGCCATGGAGGACATCCTTGAAACCGCAGTCGTCGGCAACATCAATGGAACGACATTCGTAAGCAAATAAACAAAGGGCTCATATGTACCCTCACTGTAAGTTTACTCATCACATCCTTCTTTGTTTATCAACTCAGTTATTCCAATTTCTTAAATACATATGTATACACAAACACTTATACCTTTCCTTTTATTTTCTTTTGCAGCTATTGCACTCTATCTTCTTTCCACAATCCTGTTTCTTGTACATATTTCTCTAATGGTTCGCAGGAGCCCCAATCTCAGTCTACATGACAAACGCATTGAAATTTCGGTTTATATGTAACAGACTTCAATTTTTTTGTATATTTCAAAATTTCCAGTTGTATGTAACAAACTTTTATTTTTTGACATATTTCAAATAAAAACGCATTTAAATTTTTATATGTTAGAGACTCTATACTTATCTTTCACCACTATGTATGACAAATGCATTTAATTTTTAATATGTTACAGACTTTTATTCTTATCCTTCACCACTCTGTATGGAAAACACATTTACTCTTTTATAT
>ML801195.1:11753-38203 GCA_009831015.1 Picea engelmannii
GTGCATGGTATATTGTGGTGTATTGGTTTAACTCTTATAATATTGTTCATTTCTCATTGAATATAATTGAATGGTTTAATTATAAGTTGAAAAAGGTTTTAAATTGTACTTGATACTAATTCACCCCCCTCTTAGTATCAACACATAGTCTATGCCACATCCAATTCATGTGGAAAGTCAAGAAATCATTGCACATCTGTCACATGCACATCTAACCAAGTATTCCCTTGCACTCATCCAATAGTCCATCTGAAATCTGGGTCATATTGCTAGCATTAAAATCGTGTCGAATGCGGGTCCATTCCTCCTTGGCATCTCATTCTGCTACCAATTATACCCAGATCGACTGCAATTATGCCTTCATCATGATCCACATACTTGAATATAAAACTCAACAGTTGATTAAGTCTTACACATGCAAACTTCCCTTGCACCATTAATTCCATTATCTTGCCATGCTCCTGCATATACTTCCTCATGTCTTGGGATGATCAAGTGTCTCACCAAATTGTCCTACCCAAGTCATGAGAAATCTCCATCATGTCCAAGGTTATATTTTCATGATGCAATCCAATATGTCTATGAAATCATATAAACCAAAGAAAATATCCTATTTTCATCCTACCTCCAAGTGACTTTCACAACTCAATACCAAAATAAGAGTGGCCAACACACTCCCTCAAGTGCCTCAATGAACTATCTAAATCATTCCAAGTCAAATCATATACCTGGAGAATTTACATGCCTTCTTGACAAATAAAGGCACATATATGTCAATAATCCTATCAATCTCAACAAAAAATCCCTATGATATCTGATTCCTTGTTGGGCGTAGGCCTATTTTGAGGAAAGGTCGATTTTTGAAAGGTAAGGCCCAATTTTGGAGAAGAATAGCTGGAAGGAAAAGCAACACATGCAAGGAAAAGAAGCATGCAAAGAAGGAAAGCATGCAAGGCATGAAGGCAGTTAGACCTACCCATGTTAGGGTTAGGGTTTTGGTAAGAGAGTGTAACAGATAATGAGCTTGTAATATAGTATAAATAAGAACCTATGAGGTCTAGGTCGGGGTTCCCGAGGTTCAATCAACAAGAAATACTAGTTCAGTTCGACTATTATAGTTCTGATACTTTTGTAAGTTGTTGAGTTGTAGAAGAACCAAGTAGGATATATTTTGAGGGTTAGATCATACAGATTATTAACATGTGCTTAACACAAAATAATAGAGACACAGTAAAACTGGTTTTCTATTCAATAAGGAAATAAGTTGAAACTATAAAATGCAGCGGAAAACAAGCTTGTTGGAATGGTGGCGGCTTATCTCTGAGAAGAGATGTGATGGTTGCACTCATTCGCAAGAAGATGGTTACAATGAGACTCTGAAGGCCTTTTTACAATAAACAGGAATGTCAAAAACCCTAGACATCCAAAAACCTAACCCTAGGAGATGAAGCACCAAAAGTCATGTGGGCCTCGTTTGGGTAAATCAGTACATCAACTTCTTGGGGTCGTAACTTTTGCATACAATCTTCGTTTAACGTGCTCAATATCTCATTAGAAAGATCCATCCGAGGAATACAACGCTTGTGTGAGAAACATCTAAGGATGGATCATGTTGCTCCCCGTTTTCCCAAAAAACGTCGTTTAGGGCCTCAAAACGGCTCCGGAAGTTTAGGACCTGAAAAACTGCTAAAGATAGTAAATTATCAAAATTGCCAGAAAACTATTTTGAGAAAGTTGGAAAAGGTGGGTGGCCACTGATATCCACTTGGATCAATCCTCCCTCTTTAGGAAGAAATGGTCTCCATTGCATTGATTTCCCCCATCAGATGAGGAAATTTCTGTTGAATTTGCCCCCGGGTGAGCCACTTGCCTTCGTGCAGGAGTTGCCTTGCTTTGACGACTCGATAAAGTTGGATCCTTTGTTGTCGAGTGCCCTTGATCTGTGTGTCCACAATATGATCACTATATGCTTGTTGTATGCAATTGGGGTTGAGCTCTATTGGTGTCAGTTGTTCTGCTACTTCTGAAGTGTTCAATAATGGTGGGAAATAAGGGCGAAGGAGATCCACGTTGAAAACTGGGTGCAGGCCAAGTAAAGGAGGAATGTTGAACTCAAAATAATTATTCCCCATGGCCTTAGTGATGGTGTATGACCCATAATAGAGTGGGAGAAGCTTCTGATGGGGTCTTGTAAGGAATTATTTCTGCAATTGCAACCAAACTTTGTCGCCGACCTGAAACTTATGTGGCACCCGATGTTGATCATGGCACTGCTTGTAATTGTCATTGAACTTTTGTAGGATATCCTGAACCTGTTGGTGGATGTGCTGGATCCTCTCAATGAACCGGTTGGCTTTGTCAACTTCAGTTGGAGCAGGAGATGAATCAGTCGAGGTGACTGCAAGGGGAAGTGCAACATCTATGGGACCCAATGGCTGGAATCCCAACCCCACTTGAAAGGGGTTGTGGATGGTTGAGCTATGAAGGTATCAGTTGTAGCTATGTTGGACATAGGGAAGGATCTCATCCCATATACGAGGGTGCTTGGAATTATACATGCAAAGGATATGCACAATCATTCAATTTACGACCTCGGTTTGGCCATCTGTCTAGGGGTGGAAGGCCATGGATTTGGTGAGATTGGTGTCCAGCAGTGACTAGAGGCTCAACCAAAATGTGTTGAGAAATCGAATGTCTCGATCTAAGACAATGGTTTGTGGGATTAAAAAATGTACCCAGACTCGTTCAAAGAAGAGCTTGGCAGTGGCATCTGTTGTGATGCTCTTCTTGCAGGCAACCAGAACCACCATCTTAGAAAAGCGATCAACAACCACAAAAACACAGTCATTTCCCTGCTTGGTGGATGGGAGGCCTGACATGTATTTCATTGAGATGGATTCCCATTGCCTATCAGGAGTAGGAAGAGGGGTGTATAGATCCTGTTTCTTTGTGGTCAGTTTGGCAATAGCGCATGCAGTGTAGGACCTGATATACTTGCTGACCTCATGTTGAAGTTTCAACTAATAGAAATGTTTTTGTAGCATCACCACTGTCTTTTTGACGTCGAAGTGTCCTGCCACCCGATTGTAGTGGGATTCCCATATCAGCTTCGTTCACTTGCTTGATGGAACACAGATATGGCCCAGATGACACAACAACCCATCATGAAGATGGAAATTATCGACAACTGCGTTTACACCCAACATTTGGTAGGTGGTGGTGAAGTCCAAGTCTATCTCATAGAGTTGGGTCCATCCAGAGGTCTCATGGCCATAAGAGTCTAGCACCGTGGTGAGTGTCGTGACTGGAGGTCTGCTGAGGCAATCAATGATGCGGTTGGTGCTTCATGTTTTATACTTGATGTTGAGGTGGAATTTCTGCAAGTATGTGGACCACTTTTGATGGCGTTCATTCTGCAATTTTCCTTATGTTTGCATGAATTGCAATGGCTTATGATCATTGTGGATGACTGTCTCCTTTCCAAGAATTTAATGTCTCCATTGGAGGCAAGCTTGCATAATGGATCACATCTCTTTGTCATAATTAGGGTACTTATGGACAACATATGATAGTGTTTCACTATGATAGGCCATAGGGTGGCCATGCTGAGTGAGAATGGTGCCCACAACATAGTCTAAAAAATCTGTCTCGATCTCAAAGGGTTTTCGCAGGTCTGGTAATGAAAGTACTGGGGTTGAGCACAAGCGTTGCTTCAAATCATTGAACGCTTATTGTTGGGACCGATCCTACACAATTTTTTCCTTACCACCACCCTTGGTTATTTGGTTGAGGGCCCATGCAATATTGGAGAATCCCAAGACAAACCTGTGGCAGAAATTGGCAAGGCCCAAGAAACTATGAAGCTCAGTGATTGTGGTTGGGGTTGTCCAGTCACGAATGACTTGGATCTTGGTTGAATCCACATGTACGCCATGCTTATCAACGATGTAGCCCAAGTAATGGACCATGTACATGCCGAAGGGGATTTTTTCATGGTTGGCATATAGCTTGTGCTGCCACAGGGTGTGTAGAACCTATTGAATATGCTACAAGTGTTCGACCCAAGTCTTGTTGTAAATGAGAATGTCATCCAGATACACCACTACAAAATTATTGGTGAATGGTCGCAAGATATCGTCCATCATCCTCATGAAAGTGGTTGGAGAATTTGTTAAACCAAAGGGCATGACCAACCATTCAAAAAGGCCTTCCTTTGACTTGAAGGTGGTCTTCCATACATCTGTGTGTTCTATCGGGACCTGGTGGTAGCTAGAATTCAGATCCATCTTACTGAAGTATTTGGCCCCCATGAGTTGATCAAGGAGGTCGTTGATTCAGGGAATTGGGTACCAGTTTCTGACTGTGATTTTATTAAGAGCTCGATAATCAATGCAGAGTCGCCAAGTTCCATCTTTCTTATGTACCAGCATGATTAGGCTCTCGCAAGGTGATGATATGGGACGAATGTGCCCCTTGTGGAGCGGTTCTTGGATCTGTCGCTTGATCTCTTAATTATCTAATAGAGAGTGACAATAGACTGGCCCATTGGGCAGAGGTATGTCGGGGGTCGGATCGATGGGGTTCTTGAATTGGCAGTGTAGAGGTACCCCGGAAGGTGAGGAGAAGATATCTGAGTATTATTCCACGACCTTATCTACTTTATTTTGTTGTGTGGAGAGGTCAGTCGCAGATACCCTAGATGTGGTTATGATCTTTCACTCATTTTGACAATGAATCACGAAGAAGAAAAACTTTCCCATCTGAGAGATGACCTTCCTACATTCTTAGCAGAGATCAAGGAAATAGCACTAGGTGGGACTACCTCGGGTATCCTGTACAATTTCTTGTTCAAAGTAATAATAACACTACGAGTCCTAGACTCATATATAGCATGATGTTTCCATAAATAAGGTTGGCCCAAAATAACATCACAAACTTCGAGAGGAGAAACATCACACAATACCTCGTATTTGAAGGGCTTGATGTCATACAACAATCGACACTATTGGCTGACGCAGAGATCGCTTCCTTGGCGGAGCCATCCAATGGTGTAGGGTTGTGGGTGCGACATTGTCGGTAGGGCTAGCTGCTTGAAGAACTTTGTTGAGATGAGGTTCTTTTGGATACCTCTATCAACGATGAAGTGCAGCGGGGTGCCTTTTACCCACATCTATGAATGGAAGAGGCACTCTTCTTTTTCTGGCTCATCTGGTTCACCAGGCTGGAGCTTAGTGGTAGCAATAGTGGCACTGGGTTCCACGTCAATGATCTATCTTCCCCTTTCTAGTTCTGAATCAGAGTCAGAACCCACATCTAATTCAGAGGCTTTCACTTCATCCACTAGCAACTTCTTTGAGCGAGAGTCAGCAGTGTTATGCCAAGGGCTCTTATGGAAGTCGCACCACTTCCCGGTATCTTTCTTTGTCTTTCTAGTGTCCTTCTTTGCTTGCAGCCTGGACTGGTTGTCATGATACTATCCATATTTTCTCTGTCCATATTTGTGGGTTGGGGTCGCCCTTTCCTGGCTTTTTCTGTGAGGGGTTCCCAGGCCCAAATTGTCACGTCTTTTGTTTGAGCTTCTGCTCAATTTTGACAGCATATTGGTAGACCACACCCAAGGATGAGATGTACAAAAATTCCATTTCGATATGGATGTATCTATGCAGAGCACCGCGATACTTGAGCACCAGATGGCGTTCTGAATCTTTGATACCCAGCTTGGTGTGCAAGGTATGGAAGATATTTGTGAAATATGGCACTGCTTGGTCTCTTTATTGCCGCAGTGTGGTCCATTTGGTATACAAGTCATCATAAATTCTGATGGGGTAGTATTGTTCCTTAATAACATCATGCCATGACTGTAAATAATGAGGGTTCCTCTGTTTCCTTTTTCTCACAGAAAGTTTCCCACTAATCTTTGAGATGGGGAACGACTTTGAGGAGCGCAAAAGTTTTCTTTTCTCTATTCGAAAATTTATGAACAGAAAAATGCCCTTCTAGTAGATTCAACCACTTTTCTACAACATTTACATCTATCTGACCTTCAAATATAGGAATATCGAAGTTTATTTGTACCTAGAAGAGGGTGACGCCTCCACTCGAAGAAGATGTGTCACTTGTTGGTATCCACCGAAGGATTTTCACAAAACTATACATCATCTCGTTCCTTTATTGTGTGAGGGCTTCCTCAAGCAACATTTTGAAAGGATCTCATGTTCTGGAATCTTTCTTTTCTCCTACCATGAGATGTCGCTTGGGCGTGCGAGAGATTTTATCCTCAAGAGAAACAAGTGCGAGACCCAACTCTTTGTACTTTGACCTCGTTGGGGACATGCATTAAGACGACAAGGAGCATACCGCTCTGATACCACTAATCTAGATTTTATGAGAAGAACAAAATGACTACAGATTATTAGCAGGTGCTTAACACAAAATAATAGAGATACAGTAAAATCGGTTTGCTATTCAATAAGGAAATAAGTTGAAACTGTAAAATGCAACGGAAAACAAGCTTGTTGGAATGGTGGTGGCTTGTCTCTGAGAAGAGATGTGACGACTGCGCTCATTCGCTTACAATGAGGCTCTGAAGGAAATTTTAAAATAATTAGGAATGTCAAAAACCCTAGACATCCGAAAACCTAACCCTAGGAGATGAAGCACCAAAAGTCATGTGGGCCCCTTTTGGGTAAGTCAGTACATCAACTTCCCGGGGTCATAAATTTTGCATATGATCTTCGTTTGACGTGCTCAATACCTCGTTAGAAATATATATCCGAGGAATACAACTTTTGTGTGAGAAACATAGAAGGAAATTCCAAGTTGTTCCCTATTTTCCCAAAAAAAACGTCGTTTAGGGCCTCAAAATGGCTCCGGAAGTTCAGGACCCGAAAAACTGCTAAAAATATTAAATTACCAAAATTGCCAGAAAAATGTTTTGAGCCAGTTGGAAAAGGTGGGTGGCCACTGATATCCACCTAGATCACTAAGGATCCTGGCGTGATCTAGTTCGACTCACTGAAGTTATTGAACCTTTTCATGATTGTATGATCGGAGATGTAGTGCTTGCAGTGCCATATTTTGTAGAATTATAAATAAAAGAGCCTAGAAGATAGATATTTGTGGGTGTATCCTAGGATGG
The DNA here is from genome assembly GCA_009831015.1 of Picea engelmannii. NCBI lineage: Eukaryota > Viridiplantae > Streptophyta > Pinopsida > Pinales > Pinaceae > Picea > Picea engelmannii. The sequence goes on from ML801195.1 coordinate 18,892, forward strand.
GGTGAACCATGGTAAAACATGTGTTATTTTCAATGTTTGTTGCATGTTTACTTCTATCAGTAATTATTTTATGAATGAATTAATGAATGGTTAAGATAAACCTGTTAGAATGCATGTATGGCTTAAAAGATGAATGAATCTTAGGAATAATTAGATTAAGAGCTGAAGAATATAAAATCCGATCCCAAATCCCCTCTCCTTCCCGGAATTCAATCACTTGAGATTTGTAGTCACCCATAAAGCTATCTTGGGTGAGACTGTGCAGTGCACTCTATGTATTGTGTCGCCTTCTGGTTTTCTAGGAGGGTCGATAGTTTTAGAGGGTTTTGTTGGAAACCTAAGCAAATATTAATCTAGGTCATACTAAGAGAGCAAAAAGAGATATTAATAACCAACAAATGGTTATGTTTCCAGCTAGAACTGCATGGGATTGAGTGGACGGGATCCGCAAAAGAAGCATGCGGAGAATGAAGATATAAAAAGGAATGTTCAGACCATGGAATCCAACGAAGGCGGAGATTGAAATATGGTTGAAAACAAAGGAACTAGAGTTTGCATAGAAGGATAACAGAAAACCTAAGATAACATCATGCAAATATCTGGATAAATACGTGTTTAGTGACTTGCATGAGGTATTTTTCTGTGATTTCCCACATTTGTTCCAGGAGTGGCTATTGTTTATTTTTCAATAAGCAAGGTTAAGCATGAAGTTCATTCCATTTTTAGCGTTTAACTTAACCATAACCAATAATGTTGCAACAACCAAGATCACAAGAAGAAACACCATGCACAAGAACACAAGAAGTATCCTGGGAAACCCTTCTCAACAAGGGAACAAAACCCAGCCAAACTCCTTTGTTATATTCTTCAAGAGAAAGACCTTCACCACCAATGAAACCTAGCACACAAGAGGGTGCTCAAACCCTAGAAGAATAGTGCCCAAGAGAGGTGTGCAATTTTCCCAAGAAGGTGTACTTTTTGAAATTTCCAAACTCACCCGAAAGATATGATTTGTCAATGGGGAATTCACCTTTACTTATACTAGAATGAACCTATCAACATAAGTGTCTATTGGCAAAACAGGGCTGACCTCACTAAATCACAATATAATTAATATTAACCAGATTAATTGTCTTTATTTATTATTAATCACATTAAGGTGGGGCCGACATGTACCCTTTACATTACAATTAGGTTTACGGGAAGGTATGACTCTTGAACAATATAGAAAGGGATATTATAATCCCACTAGTGCTCATCCACTAGGGGCACATCCATAGGGATTTCCATATATTTGGCTCACTGCATTACATAGAAGAACCACTTCTTCACTAGTACTCAACCATTAGGATCACGTTCACCTGTGCTCATCCACAAGCATGTCCACTCAACAGATCTTCTTTCCCACTGCATTACACAGGAGAGTCATCTGGAGTTTCTCATCAACTCTTCTTCTCAGAGGAGGCTAATACATCATATTCATTTCTTTTCTCATGATGATGCACCCATCACTTTGGGATTTCACACATTCACCTTGTACTCATCCACAGGCATGTCCAACTCTACAGATCTCCTTTATCACTATGTTACAAAATAGAATCATCTGGAGTTGTTCTCAACTCTCTGTAAGTAGGAGGCCATCTCTATGTTCCAGCTCTATCTTAGATAGGAACCATACACCCCTCTTAGGGGCTCTCTCTCAGGTTTGTGTCCTGGAGAATGTCTCACATAGCTACAATCATGAACACTCCCTCTCAGCTAGGGATACATTCTTCATCATGCCAAGTTTCACATGAATGTACTTTGAACTTTGTCTTGGTTGTAGTCATCAACACTCCCTCTCAAATTCTTCACCAAGCTAATTTGGTGAATATGTTTGCTATATGCTCATGTGTAGGAAAGCACTACATCTATACTTCTCCTCTGCATCATATCTATGATATAATGATATTTCATCTCAATGGGTTTCGATCCATCAAGAAAGACTAGGTTATCAAAGAGATTTACCCATGACTCTTGTTATCATCATATCATCCATCTCATGATCAAGTAAATTTGTCAGAAGATTTTGAAGCCACATTGCTTTGTACACTCGATGCTATATAATCTTCTTCTGTGGTATTCAAGGCCATAGAGTTTTGTTTCCTGTTGCATCAGGAAACCATGGGAAAATTTACGGTAAGACAAAAAACGTATGTTTTATTCTGGTCCATTGTACTCTCTTCTCAATCTGTACAGGCATATCCCTCCAAAATCGATTTCACACTTGGAGGTATATCTTAGACCATATCAAAATGTGCCTCGTGTATATCTCAATACATGCTTTATTGTTCTCTAGTGAGTTTGTCTCATCTAGCTCATGGATTGGTTAACAATATTCACTGCATAGCATGAATCAGGTCTGGTGTTAACCAGATACATCAATGATCCATTTAGTTGTGGATCAATCTCATCTGAATCATCATCATTCATTTTCTTCAAATCTATCATGATGTTTTTGTATCCTGTCATACTGAACTTATTTAATATTCCCATTGTTTTTTTTCCTTGACTCGGGAAAATCTCATTGGTTCTCTATCATACTTCTAGGAAGTAGAGCATCATACTTGGATCCTTCATCTTGAAATCAAAAGTCAAGTCCTACTTTTTTTCAACAACAAGACTTTTTGAATAATTCATCAAAATCATGCTCTCGTCACCAACACTATAATAATATAGGTTTCGATCAACAACACTCTTGCTAAAACTCAAACTCATCATGAATCCATTCATCTGATAAAGTTTCCAACTCATGTATGGTAGTACGGATGGAATTGTATCAGGCTTACTAGATCAAGTGTCTCATCATAGACAACTCCCTCTGTTTGTGAGAATCCCATGGATTTGTATTTCTTGACACTTTCATCAGTCGCATGTTTTCTATTATAGATCCACTTGGAAGTTATCACATACTTCTCTTCTGGTCTCTCAATAATATCTTATACATCATTATTTAAGATACACTGGTATTCTTCTATTATGGTATCTTGCCATAGTTGTTTCTCTTGTTGTTTCTTCAATGAAGTGGCTCATGATTGAAGGATATCTTTGAAAAACTATTTTTCTTTATCAAGGTGTCCCTTGAGGGACTTGTATGTTTCTTTGCCTTATAGCAGAGTCCTAGTAATGCCTTTTTATTCCATTACTACAATATCTCTAGACATATCAACTAGACAAACAAGATTACCTGGAATAATGGTTGTCTCCCTCTGAACTTCTGAAGGGGGAGAAGGTATTGTCTCACTGTCAATCTCCATTTGAGATTCTCTGGGTCTTTTAAAAGGGGTATCTCTTCTTTTAGGAAAACATCTCTGCTTGGATCGCATAATAATCAATCAAGTATGGTTTGGACTCTCATACCAGGGATAATGGTCCAAGTCGTTGAGGACTCCCATACTAGGGATAATATCCTTCATTTATTACAAAAAAATGCAATCAACTATAAAATTAGAGATCAATTGATTTACCTGGGTTTATATCCATGTTTTAGCTTAGATGAAGTACTTCTCCTCTCTCTTATCTTCATTCTTTTGAGGTGGATCTGGATTAATGTCAGTGGTAGAAGCATATTGTCTGCCCTTCTTCCTGGTTGGACAGTTTATTGCATAGTGTCCATATTCGTCACATCTGAAGCACTGAATTTTTAAAACATCTCTTCTTTGATTATAACCTGGGTTTGATGAATAATTTTCATCTTTGAATGTTTTTATGAAGTTTCTTTTGAATTTTCCTCCTTTCTTTGTATGAAGTGCAAGAGCGTGATTTTCTTCTAAGGAGTCTTCCACTCCTCTATTTCTAAGTTCTTCTTGAGTAAAATCTTTCCATAGACGATTAAATTTTGGTAGAATTTCTCTTCCACTAATAATTTGAAGAAAAGGCTCCCACTGTTTTGGAAGGTTGTTGAGAGTGGTTAAGACAAGTTATCTATCAGACATGATTTCTCCAATGGTTTCTAGTTGTTCTTTAATCTCTGATATCTCCATAAAGAAGATAGCAACTATGTCACCTTTCATCATCTTGATACTTTGAAGTTGAGTCTTCACGGTAAGAGCTCTAAGGGTGTTGTCACTTTCAAACATTTCTTTAATGCTTCATACATATCATAAGTTGTCTTCAGGTTGGCAATATGAGGTAAGAGATGATCTCTCACTGAGTAGATGATTAATTTTCTTGATTTGACATCTTCTTCCTTTCTTATCTCCTTCTATACATCTATAGTTGTGGTTGGTAAAGTTTTACTTACCACATCCAAAAGGTCATCTTATTCAAGGGTGACATGAAGCCTTGATTTCCAGGAGCTGAAGTTGCTTGCTCCATCAAGTCTATCTTCTACTAAGGATTTATTCTTCATTTGTTTGGTTTCTTCAAACTCTCGCCAACTGGATTTGGAAAACCTAATGATTAGGTTGGATTAGTAATATTGTATTTTGTTGGGATTATGACTACCAACAATTAACTTTGATAGTGTCATAGAAATTCTTGTTGAATTGAGAAAAAGTTTCTTCAAGAAGTTGCAGAAATCTAAGATCAGGATTCTGTAGAAAATTTTGGCACCCTAGAAACCCTAGGGCCAAACACTCAAAATCCTCATAATTTTATTTTGAAGGTCTCTAGAGATTTGCTTAGGAGGTTCATACAATTTAGTCCAAATTTTATCTCCAACATACACTTATAAAGGGGTGAAAGGGATGATTAAATGAGGGTCGTATGAATTTCTGCAGAAACCCTAGAGGTCGTATGGAATCCCAGAAGGAGGATGGTTTATCCTTTTGAATGCTTGTGCAGGGGTTCTTCATGACCTATACTCTGATACAATGTTGATTTTTCAATAAGCAAGGTTAATCATGAATCTCGTTTCATTTTTAGCATTTAACTTAACCATAACCAATAATGTTGTAGCAACCAAGATCACAAGAAGAAACACCATGCACAAGAACACAAGAAGTATCTTGGGAAACCCTTCTCAACAAGGGAAGAAAACTCAGCCAAAATCATTTGCTATATTCTTCAAGAGAAATACCTTCACCACCAATGAAACCTAGCACACAAGAGGGTGCTCAAACCCTATAAGAATAGCACCTAAGAGAGGTGCGCACTTTTCCCAAGAAGGTGTACTTGCTGAAATTTCCAAATTCAACTGAAAGATATGATTCCTCAATGGGGAATTTACCTTTACTTATACTAGATTGAACCTGTCAACATAACTGTCTATTGGCACAACATGGAAGACCTCACTAGCTCACAATATAATTAATATTAACCAGATCAATTATATTTATTAATTATTAATCACATTAAGGTGGGGTCGACCTGTACCCTTTACATTACAATTAGGGTTACAGGCAAGTCTGACTCTTGAAAAATAAAGCAAGGGATCTTATACACCCACTAGTGCTCATCCACTAGGGACACATCCATAGGGATGTACATATCTCTGGCTCACTGCATTACACAGAAGAACCACTTCTTCATTAGTGCTCAGCCACTAGGATCACATTCACCTGTGCTCGTCCACATGTACGTCCACTCAACATATATTCTTTCCCACTGCATTACACAAGAGAGTCATCTGGATTTTCTCATCAACTCTTCTACTCAGAGGAGGCTAATACATCATCTTCATTTATTTTCTCATGACAATGCACCCAGCACTTTGGGATTTCACACGTTCACCTTGTGCTCAGCCACAAGCACGTCCAACTCTGTAGATCTCCTTTCTCACTCCGTTACACAAGAGAATCATCTGGAGTTATTCTCAACTCTCTGTAAGGAGGAATCCATCTCTACATCCCATCTCTATCTCAAATAGGAACCAAACACCCCTCTCAGAGGCTCTCTCTCAGGTGTGTGTCCTGGAGAATGTCTCACATAGATGAAATCATCAATAGCTATTGAGGTTAAAAGACAACCTCTCACCAAATCGAACGAGAAAACTGGAGTGGAATCCTCTGGAGATCGTGCAGTTACAACAAGTTAGCAACAAATTTACACGCACAGTAGATTTCTGGTTAGACAGTATTTTGCAGGGTTTATCATAGAATTTGTAGTAGATACCACAAAGTCTTACAGTGTAGCAGAGCAATAGTTTCTAAAATGACCTAGAGGTAGGTATATCAGATCGTTGTATACTTCAATCAAAATTTTATTGTATAAAAAAAATGTGATGACCATGGAATCAGACAGCTAAACTTCCATGCATGCATGGGGGAAGGGGGGAAGCACTGACAAGAGGTGGAGAAATGGAGGAAGAGATGGATAAGGGAAATAAGGAGGCCATGGACCCAATCATGATGGAGGAAGAAAAAATAAAGAAGATAATGGAAACAACTAGAAATACGTGCAGTGGATCATCCTACCAATATAATATGAATAATAAGAAGAGAGACATAACTGATAGAGAGGGCTTGGCAAGTGACTAAGAAGAGATAGAGGATCTCTGGACTGTGGAGCATATTGAGGAAATCATCTGTGCAACTTATGAAAGAAAAATAGGCAGTCCAAGGGTAGGAAAAGAAGGCAGAACTCCAATCCAGATCAATGTTATTGTGGAACCTATAACCCCATGTGCGACTAGTACACCAGAAAGAACACCAGCATCTAGACAACCAAATTTTAGTGGCAGAGGAACAAAAGGACAAGGATCATCAATTGGGGGAGCTAGTTCAAGAATTATTAGTCAAATATCTACACCACGTAGAGGTAGTAGTTCAACACAGTTCAATATGGCAGGACATGATCCCACCATCAGGTTACCATAATTTCAGGGAGAGGCATCAGAGGACCCTGAAAGTCACTTATTCATCTGCAAGAAGATCTGGGAAGCAAAGAAGATCACAAATGAGGATACAAAACTTGCGTAGTTAGTTGTTACACTAAGATACCACGCACTAGACTCATGGATCAGCCTAGATGTAAATAGTCCACTAGGAGCCACAAGGACTATTGCAGATGTGAAAAGACTATTGATCAATTAATTTCATAAGCCAATATAAGAGGATCAATATATGAATGAGATGATTGAAATCAAGAAAAAAACTAGGTGAGTCTATTTGGGAGATTGATCATAGGTTTAAATGCTTAAAAGGTAAGTTGAAGTATGTAATGAACGACATGCAACATAGACATCTCTTTGTGAATTCATTGTTACCACATTTGAAATACCCATTAAGACAGTAGAATTTCCAAACTCAGGAAGAGGCTTTGCAGGCATCTTCACAACTGGAAGAGAACTAGTATCAGAAGACAGATCTGGGAATAGAGGAGCTAAAAGAGGATCTGAAGAATCTGACATTTCAACTTAACTAGAATAATGGCAAAGAGAAAAGAGAAGTTGTTTGGTGTACCACATGCAGGACAGAAGGACACCATAAGAATGAATGTCCAACTTTCACACAGTACATGGAAACAAGAGTACCAAACCCTTTTCCAACAGGAGGACCATTGTGTGAGATATGTAATATGCATGGGCATGATCCATATCATTGTCCAATGATGCATAAGTATCAGATAGTACCCAAGAGTTCATACTGCAATTTCCACAAGAGGATCTGAAGAATCTAATATTTCAGCTTAACCTGAATAAGGGCAAAGAGAAAAGAGAAGTTGTTTGGTGTACCACATGCAAGATAGAAGGACACCATAAGAATGAATGTCCAACTTTCACACAGTACATGGAAATAGGAGTACCAAACCCTTTTCTAATAGGAGGACCATGGTGTGAGATATGTAATACACATGGCCATGATCCATATCATTGTCCAATGATGCAGAAGTATCAGACTACCCAAGAGTTCATACTGCAATTTTTGCAAGTCGATGGGTCATGATGATAAAGATTGTGGGACAATGGAGCTGATGAGAAAAAGAACTTAAGATACCTATAGGGTGCAAGAATAAATGATGGTAGGGAAATTTGCACCTCATTTTAAATAGGTACCACCTCCATATAACAATGTGCAGCAACAATATAACACTATGCAGCCACAATACAACAATGCATGGCCACAATATAACCCCGCACAGTATAACCAAGTACCTTAGCACAATGCACCATGAGGAGATCGAGCTAGCTACAGAGGTGGAGAATGAGGTAGAGGATGATTTAGATGAGGCAAAGGGCCAGTAGTGTGTCACAACTACCAATAGCCAGGACATTATTCAAGGGAATTTCCAGTTCCACCAGTGACATGTATGTATTGTCCCATAGTAGACCATGATACAAAAGATTGTACAACACTCTTGGAGAAGATCCAAGAAAAGAGGAATCAGAAAAACCAAAATGTACAATGGATTTATGCATAAGACAGGGACGATGGAAGAAAAATCAATATAGTCACGTGTGAAGGAGCATAGACAAGAGCTGACACACTAAGAAAAAATATAATGCAACACCAATGGGTGAAGAAGAATGTTGAACCACATAAGCAATTTGATGCACAAAAATAAAAGGAAACATTAAAGGAGGCTAGACATGAGTTTCTCAAGCAGAACACTGCAGCTACATCAGTTGTACATCAGAATCAGAACTCTCCTATGTACGAGATTCCTTCCTCAGTGGACCACACCAATGAAGCACAACCTGTAGAGAAAGTACGTAACATAAGAGATTTTTTGCAATCCCGTGTTCAGTTATTAAAGGATCCATCATCTGTCAAAATCTTACAAAATCTGCTAGAAAGATGTAACACAAAGGGAGAATGGAAATTAGAGTATAAAACAGCCAATCACCTCCATACAAGAAGGAGGACAAGCAGGGAATTTAGACTGAATTCCAACATCGAAGATTTCAATATGGGGGATATTATACTGGACTTAGGCTCTGAAGTGAATGTTTTACCTAAGAAGACATGGAAGTGTATGGGAGAACCCACACTAGGTTATTCACTTGTCTAGTTGAAGTTAGCAAATCAACATAGAGTTATACCAATTGGAAGGATTAAAGGCGTGAGAGTAGATTTGGATGGAGTGCGCACTAAGGTAGACTTTGAATTAATAGAGAGAGTAGATGGCACAACACCTTATCCAGCATTGGTTGGATTGGATTGGAAATTTTATCACCAGGCCATAATCAAATTGAAAACAAGGAAAATCAATTTTGAATCAGGTGAATATAGAGTCATTTCACCATTAGACCCTTCAGAAGGAGAAAGGTTTGTAGAACCCAATTGCTTATATCTAGAGGACATAAACCAGTTGTATAGAACCACAGTGTGCGAATAAGATTATGTTAACCCAACTGCAGATGGGGTACTCAGTTGGAGAAGCATCACATCATGTGCTTCTGACTCAGATCCATGTTTGGAGAATTGGAAACAGATATTACATGAAGTTTCCACAAGAAGGTGCACAAGAATAGACCATGCAGTAAGATGGGTGGGTACAGAGATAAGAGAACCTCCCATTTTTCATGGGGTAAACGATCTAGAGGAATTTCTGACAAAATATGAGGAAGAAGTGGTAGAAAATTAGAGGATCTTATCCCTATATATTGTACTCAAGGATAAACTTGCAAGATGGTGGGTTTCTCACAAAGAAACAATTTGGGACTGCTACCAATGTAAACGATTAATGTGCATCAGATTTGGCACGCAGCAAGGGAGAAATCAAATGCAAAAGTACAAGGAACACCACCAGAACATTTGGAGAAGTGCATAACACAATGGAGGATGAAACCACCAGAAACATGGCCTCATCACTTCATCCACACACTGGAAGGAATCCCAGAAAATTGGTATGTAGACTAGGAGATGCGCAGAGGCACTACAGAATGGACAAACTTATAGAAAAACTTTGTAGTGACTTTTACATTTGAACATGAGAACCCAAACATTGATTTGGCACCAAAGAAAATAAAATGTGTGGTATTTATTGATGAACTAGAGGTTGAAATCATGACAAAATATCAACAACATAATAGACAGACAGTCAAAGAACTATTGTCATGTCGTCATGTGGAAGAAGATGCACCAGATGAAGATGACCCTTGCAACATTCAAAATATATAAATTGAAGGAGAAAGAGAGGTGGAAGGCCCATATATGGAGTCAGAAGTATTTACTACACCAATCAAAGTGAAGAAAGTAAACATCGGTACAACTAACAATCCTAAAATGGAAAGTATTGGAGACTACTGGGATGAACAAATAGTAGAAAGAATAACATATTTATTGCGCGAATGCATTGACCTATTCCCAATGACCTTTACATAGATGAAAGGAATAGAAGGAGAGCTAGGAGAGATGAAAATACCTCTCAAACCTGAGGCAAGACCTGTCAGACAGAGACCTTACAGACTGAATCCAGTGTATAAGTAGAAAGTGAAGGCAGAAATTGACAAAATGTTGGAAGCTGGTATCATAGAACCAGTAGAAGAGTTTAAATGGATAATTCATATGGTAGTGAAAGAAAAGAAACAAGGGGGGATAAATATCTATGCATATTTGATCATATTGAATGATTCTTTCTTACATGACATGTTTCCTACCCCTTTCATAGATGAGGTCTTAGAGAATGTGGGAGGCCAAGAAGAATATTCATTTACAGATGGACTCTCAGGTTACCATCAGATCAAGATAGCTCTAGAAGACAGGTATAAGACTACTTTTGCTACAGAATGGGGATCCTACTAGTATACAGTCATGCCATTTGGGTTGAAGAATGCACCAGCCATTTTTTCAAGAGTAGTCATAGCTACTTTTAAGGAATTTATACATCAGTTTTTAGAAGTATATCTAGATGACTGGATTGTATATAGTTTGTTAAAAGATCACATAGAAGTATTAAGGCTAATGTTAGAAAGATGCAGGCAATGTCAGATATCATTGAATATCAAGAAGTGCATTTTTAGGACACATTTTGGAATATTGTTGGGACATGTAGTGTGTAAACAAGGCTTGCTAGTATATATTGTTAAGATTGCAGTCATTTTAAACTTACCAAATTTAGTGCACCAGTTGAGAGAAACACTAGGAAATATAGGCTATTACAGGAAATTTGTAAAAGGGTATGCACATATTGTTGCGCCAATGGAAAAGTTGTTAAAGAAGGATGTCAAATTCTAGTGGAATGAATATTGTCAACAAGGGTTGGACACTTTAAAAGAAAATATGGTCACATCACCCATCCTAGTATTCCCAGATTGGGAAAAGACATTTCATGTGCATGTAGATGCATCATCCATAGCACTTGGAGCAATTTTGGCATAACCAAGTGAAGGGGATTCAGACCATCCTATATCATTTGCAAGAAAAAATTGTTAGAATCATAGCATAATTACAACACCATAGAAAGAGAAGGCATAGCTATGGTATATGCACTTCAGAATTTCAGGAACTACTTATTGGGTAAACACTTTAAGATGTTCACAAATCATTCTACCCTCAAATATCTAGTCAACAAGTCAGTGTTGGGGGGGAGGATCTATAGATGGCTATTGTTATTTCAAGAATTTGATTTCGAAGTGATAGTCAGACTAGGGAAGTTGAATAAAGGACCTGATCGCCTGTCAAGGGTAACTAATGGAGAAGAACCTATCAATTTGGAAGACAACTTCCCTTATGCACAGTTATTTTCAGTACAAGTAGCTAATGAATACTTTGTTGATATTATTGAATACTTAAGTACAAGGAGTGCGCAAAAATAATTTATCATTATGCAGAAGAAAATTCTGGTAGTCAGAGTTGCAGACTATCAACTTATTATAGAACACTTATACAAGATGGGCGCAGATAGAATTTTGAGAAGGTGTGTAGTAGAACATGAAAGGCCTATAATTTTGGTAGAAGGTCATGAGGGAATAGTTGGAGGACAGTATGTAGGAAAATATACAGTGCAGAAGGTATTGTGTTTAGGCTTATGGTGGCCAACAATTCATAGAGATGCTAAGGAATATTTCCAAAAATGTGATGTATGTCAAAGGGTAGGAAAACCCAACAAAAGGGATGAGATGCCCCTAAGACCACAAGTAACTTTACAGGTATTTGACAAATGGGAAATAAATTTTGTTGGACCAATCAATCCACCGACAAAAATATCAAGATCTAGATATATCATTGTTGTGATGGAATACTTAACAAGATGGGCGAAGACAAGAACACATTTCAACAACACATTTCTTGTTTGAGCAAGTGATCACCAAATTTGGATGTCCAAGAATTTTGATGAGTGACCAAGGTACTCATTTTATCAATGGTACTATTAGGGTTATGATTGAGGAGTTTGAAGTTTATCACCAAAAGAGTACACCATACCATCCCCGGGAAAATGGAACAGTAGAAGCCTTCAATAAGATCTTGGAGAATGCTTTGAAAAAAATATGCAATTTCAATAGGGATTCTTGGGACTTGAAAATACCAGCAGTATTATGGGAATACAGGACTACATGTAAGAAGATGACCAGAAATACACCATTCAGGTTGGTGTATGAGCAAGAAGCAATGGTGCCATTAGAATTTCGGGTACCCAATCTGCACGTAGCAGTAATTACCAACATGACAGAAAGAGGCGTAGTAAAGGAGAGGTTGGATCAACTAATGGAGATGGAAGAGGATAGGATTTTGGAAGGTTTCACCAAGAAGTATATAAAGCAAGAGATAAACACTGGCATGACAGACATATAAAGAGGAAGAGTTTCAAGGAAGGAGACCTAGTCTTGCTCAATGACAATAAATTTTTCCAACATCCTAGTAAATTCAAAATGCATTGGTTGGGGCCATATGAGGTAAATAATGTCACGGATGGGGGATCTGTACAGCTAAAGGGTCTGGAAAGAACATAACTAAAAGGAATGACCAATGGGAGTCGACTGAAATTGTACAGGGATAGTCGACCTCCTGATGCTTAAAAGTTACAGTGAAGTAAGAAATGCATGTACATAGTGTACTATAGTAGAGAGTAGAATAGAAAAAGGATAAAAAGAAATTAAAAGGAGAAAAAGAAGGGAAAAAAATTACAAAAATAGAAAAGAAAAAAAAAATACAAAAATACTGAGAAATATTGTGCACGGAGAAAGTGGACTTAGCACGACAAAAAGAAAAAATGTTTGCACGCAGCGTATGGTTGACAGAAAGAAAAACATCATGCACTAAGGAAAAATCACAGCAGAAATGCACGGCGCACTTAAAAAGTTTAGCGCACTGGAAAAGGGACCGACAGTTGGAACAACAAAAAAGGCAAAAAATGACGGTTAGGAGAAAAAGGCGCGAATTGACAACATTTGTGGAATTGAAAGAAGCATAATCAACAAGCTTCAATGCATTAATCGCATCTAGGGAAGCTTCTCCGAGATGATTCATTGCATTCATGGAACCCTCTATATAAAGGGGAAACACGGGCAAAACAACACTTATTGTGAAATTGAAAACTCACGGAGCTAGAGAGCACGCAGATGACGGGAAAATAGGTGAGTTCACAGTGCGAACCAACCAAATTATATTCGTAAAAATCAAGAAGTACCCACTATGGAACCACCAAATATCGATGCACCAAGACAAACTACAAGAAAAACCAGAAGTAGTCTTAGGGAACCACACAAAACTATGGAAGTAGAGCCAGAAATGACACAAAGAGAGGGAATTGTCGATGTTGATGCAATTCCCTCTCCGCAGGATGAACTAGTGAGTGATACATTGGTTGAGGAAGAAGCACAATCTCCAATAACAGTTGGCATGGAAATTGATTTGCATGAAAGTGTGTAGGGCCACCAAACAAGCGACATAGGAAACCAACAAAAACCCGCGAGGGCTGAAGTAGCCCATAGAACAAATGGGGACGTCAGCAAGCAGACAGAGGTTGCGACGTCGAGACCACAACTTGGGGCAGGGTCTATGCAGTAGCAAGAAGGGTTGGTAGAAGACATAATTGAGTAGCGAGACTCCGACGTAGAATATAGACAAGCGGAGGTTGGGACCTCTAGTGTGTCAGTAAGAAGAAAGGGAAAACAACTCATGGTGCAGTCTCCGCCTGTGTAAGAAACCCGAGCGCATTCTAGAGGGGGTGCAGGCCACATCGACCTTACTAGGGTGCGTGGAAAGGATAAGGTATTTGAACCACGATGTGACCGACGCTAACAAATTCTTAGAATTTTCACAACAAGTCTACATGGACAACATAGGTACGGGTCCATTTGGAGACCCCATGATGCAACCAAAACAATGGATGCCTGTCCAACACATGGATCCTAAACTTAGTAGAGATTCCCCACTTTGGTAGGGGGAAACAATTAAATAATTGCGTCAAGCATTTGATGGAAGTCATCCATGGAGGATTTTTATGGATGTTATCTCCATCGACATGGAATTGATTGCATTCATCACAGGTCTTTTGTCAATGGGAAAGAGTCCCATGCAATACCTAGATGACATGACAAAAGAGAAGGCTCTCGCCGAGGAAATGAAGAAAACATAGAGCACAAAGAGAGGCTCACGCGGGATCATAATTAAAAGAATCAGTGACACAACCACCCAAGTGGCCATAAATATCATGCCATGCAAAATTCTAAGGAAATGTCACAAAGAGGAGGTCACGGTCGGGGTAGTCACAACTACAACCTAGTGTGCCAATGGCACCATGCTCAGTTGGGCCCCCTATCTGTTGAACTTGTTCCTCGACGACTGCAAAGACATGCACGACTTGGGGATAGAGTTCTACTATTCATGGTTGTTAATTTTGATAGTGTTGATCGAGTGGAGGGAGCCTCCATACTCATATTTTTGCGAAAGAATATATCGTTGTCGCGCAGCGTGGTATACATCAATGGGGATCACTTTGGACCCTAAGAGACTAGCAACGCGGGTACCTTTGTGCGGTACTTTAGCGACATCTAGGAGGGCATAGCCAATACATGGAGAATCACTCTAAAGGTTGTCGTACAGTACCAAGGCATAGAAAAATTCAAAGCTACACGCCACAACTAGTGGATCCAAGTGCACAGGGATCCAGAGAAGGAATGGTTGCAGCTACGATACTGCATCAGTGGAGAAGAGGTAGAAATTGCAATGTGGGACTGACAAAATGACTGGAAGATCCCAGTCATTACTAAGGAAGTGCCTACGGGAAAGCAGGTAGAAGTAGGGGTATCTAAGACACCTACAGGAGATATTATTGTGCCTAGAAAGTTGACACAGTAGGAAAATCCCACTCGGAACCCTTCCCCACAGCAACATAAGTAGAGGCAAGGACCATGTTGAGCGAACAAGACACCATCCAAACCATAGTGCAGGTGAGTCCAAACTTCCAAATCACATTAGACATGTTGCAAATGGACGAATTCATATCCCAAACACCATTGAATGATTTGGCATAGGTAGAGTTGGAACTTGCAAGGATACCAACCAAGGCATTATACAAGCTTCAAGTCAGTTTCGCATAGGAAGTGAAATCACGCACAAGGACAGATGTAGCAGAATTGCACGGAACAAAGAATGGCAGGGATGCCTTGGAACTAATAGTCAATCAAGTCCATCTCAAAACAAAGGAGGAAAAATAGCATGTGGATAGAATGATATAGGGACTGACAGTTGTTTATATTCGCATCCCAGACAACACGCGGTCAGCAGATAGAAGCACAGAAGAGAATATCAATCCCATTGCACAAACCATTGATCAGTACAGATAGGAGATTTAGGAGATAAAGGAAAGGATTAACCCTAAGACTCCTCCTGATGTTCGAGAGCATAGGAAACAAGAAGCTACACTCCAAATAGCAAAAATGGAGAAACAAGCAAGCGCAGCGGAAGAACTGTTCGATAGAGTCGTGCAACTATGGACATCATTGGAAGAAGACGACCAGGTCAACCAGTGGTACCAAGAAGATGAGACAATTCATGTAGCCATACAAGATCTCAAACAAAGACAGAAAGCAATGAGAAACACAGATCTTTTGAAGGGTACCCGAGACATGAAAAAGTTGTAGTCAAAATTGAAAACCACACAAACAAAGAAGCAAGCGAGACAAGAAGAACTCAAACCCCTCCAAGAACAAGAAGATCAGATGCTTGCACAGGTGGAGGAGGAGAAGACAATCAAAGTAAAGACACCAGTAGAGTGTGAAACCTTGATATATGAGGAGATAACAACACAAACTGTAGAGGCGCTAACAAATAAGCTACGTAGATGAGAGAAAAAGGAAAGGAACTAGCAGAAAAGTTCCTTAGTTTGGACAAGGCAGTGCAAGGATTGTACACTACCTAGGTGGCTCAGGACGAACCACGTGTTAGTGTTAGGCACCTATTGGGTGCAATTCTATTTTGTGGAAAGTTTTATTTTTGGAAGGTAAGGCCCAATTTTGGAGAAGAACAACTAGTAGGAAAAGAAACATGTGCAAAGAAAAGGAACATGCAAATAAGGAAAGCATGCAATGTGTGCGGGTTGTTAGACCTAACCATGTTAGGGTTAGGGTTTTGGTAAGAGAGTGTAATGGCTAATGAGATTGTAAAATAGTATAAATAAGAACCTAAGAGGTCTAGATCAGGGTTCCTGAGGTCCGATTGACTTGAATACTAGTTCAGTTCGCCTATTATAGTTCTGATACTTTTGTAAGATGTCGAGTTGTAGAAGAACCAAGTAGGCTATATTTTGAGGGTTAGATTGTAGGCTGAGGAGCCTAGTGTGATCTAGTCCACCTCACTGAATTTATTGAACCTTTTCATGATTGTATGATTGTATATGGAGTGCGCGCAGTTCCATATTTTGAAAAAATCTAAATAAAATATCCTAGAAGCCATATCTTTGTGGACATATCCCAGGAGGGGGTGAACCATGATAAAAAAATGTCTTATCTGTAATTTTTATTACATGTTTACTTATGTGAATGATTATTTTATGAATGAATGAATGGTTAAGATAAACTTGTTATAATGCATGTATGCCTTAAAACATGAATGAATCTTAGGAATAATAGAATGAATAATCATATTAATACCCGAAGAAGACCAAATCCGATCCCAGATCCCCACTCCTTCCTAGACTTCAAGCACTTGAGCTTTGCAATCACCCATAAATCTATCTCGGGTGAGACTGTGCAGTGCACTCTGTGTGTTGTGTCACCTTCTGGTTTACCAGGAGGGTAGATAATTTTAGAGGGTTTTGTTGGAAACCTAATCAGATTTGAACCTGCATCAGACTAAGAGAGTAGAAAGAGAGATTAATAACCAACAATCCTTGGAAATCATTTGCAATATACCCAAGGAGTGCTATACCTCATCCTATGTCCCATACCAAATGCAAGAGAGAAACGTCCAAGTCACTTGCTCTAAATTCTTCTCATACAAGTTGACTATCAACATTTTCTTGGTCAAGTTCTTCACTACCTCCATCCATGACTTGGAAAAAAAATTCCTTACTCTTCCCAAGCAAGCATTCCAAAATTTCGCTCATTGTCACAGTTTTCCAAAGGAAATGTTCACCTCTTCCTTAGGGTTGTCAAGTCATCTCACAATCCAACAAAATGGTCTAAGGAACCCATGCAAAAAACACCTCATCCTTAATTTTCCTCTTTCACCTAACTTGGCATGTTCAAGTGCCTTTAGGCTCCACTGCATGCTTCATGGTAGCAAGTCATCCATCACTTTGTCAAAAGGGATAGGTGGTTTTCCAAGCCACCTCTAATATATGAAACCTAAGTTTATCTTAATGGATCCATGAAAGTAAATTGTCCCAATTTCTATCTGCACATTCACCCACTATTAAGATTTCCAAAACTTCTAATGTACCCTATGAAGTCTACACCATTTAGGATGATCCCAAGTCTATTGGTTTTACTATAGAACGAGTTTGAACTTGGAATTCCTCCAATTCACCCAACTTCCCCTTCAAATAACCCATCGAAACATTTTGAAAATGAAAATAATTAGAGACATGCATAGCTCTGCATGAAGGCACCCTTGGTTTCACCCATGGTCCACTTGTTAACTCGGGTTTGCAACTCGCCCAAGCCAAAAAAACATCTCATGAAAACCTATCTTGGACACCTCTTGCAACAACACAAATCTTCATGCACCTTCCACTGTGACTCTAGCCTAATCCCTTCATCGAGGCACATTCAAAATCATCTAAGTCACAAACTTCCAATGCATCTAGAAAACTCAACTTCATTGTTCCATCCACCCACTCCTTTGTTGCATCCTACACCAAGGCACCAATCCCACACTTTTCCAACTGTCAAACCAATATGTTGCTAAGAGACCAAATCATCCAAATTATACCACTAACTTCAAGTTCAACCAATAATAAAGCATGACTCTCATAAAGTCCTTGGTGAAGCTTAGCATGAAGATGTCCCAGATGATGTGTGCTCGAACTGCCTCATGTCAAGTCTGTGACCCAAATTGTCGTCAAAATATTCTCCGATACCAAATTTCATGAAAGTGATAGTGGTAAAGAACACCAAAATTGTCTGCAAAAATATATGATACCGAATTTCATGGAAGTGATAGTGGTGGAGAGCACACCAAAAATTCCCTCAATCAACTTTGATACCTATTATCACACAAATTTGAACATATTGAGTCAAAGCTTTAAAGCTCAAGTGAGATCCTACGTAAATGAGAGGGAAGGCCATTTTCACCTCACCAACCCTCTTTCACTTTATTCCAACTCTCCTCCAACTCAAGGGGGTTTCCCTAGATTAATATTGTTAGGAATTCGGGGAAAGGAAGCTTAGTGTGAAGAGTAAAGTCTAGGAAAAATGAGTTTGAGAAAATTTAGTGTTAAGGAAAAATAATTGGAGGTCTAAATATCAATGTATTTTCATTGGGTGATGGAGTCAAACATGCGACACTTGGAGGTTGAACTAGATGAAGTAAGAAGAGGTAGAGTATAATCCCTAAGGTGTTGTAACACCCCTTATCCTAAACCTATGATTATATGTAATTAATTGCAATTAATGATTGTCAAGCCATGGCATGTGAACAATGCAAAAGTATTAATATTGTAATTAAGAATGCCAACAGATGACTATGGGGGGTGAAACCTTAAAGTACCAACCATGATACCACTAGAGGAATTAGAGAATGGTTTATTTGGCTAACAGACCAAGCCACTTTGTTGATGTATTACTTTAGGAATATTCATAATTTTCCTTAGCATCGATATCAAGACAAATTAGTTAATGAGAAAGGGTTGGTCCAGCCACCCTCAATGAATAAAGTGTTAATGTTTATGCCATTATTATAATTCTTTGCATTTCAATAGATAAGAGCATAATAAGAACAAGATCACTGAGAAATACACATTCACAAGAGACACAACATTTATCCTGGGAAACCCTCTAGGGGAA